>JAGFNQ010004693.1:547982-630409 GCA_024364735.1 Boesenbergia rotunda
GGTCAAAGCTTTATCTTCTCGGCTTCGCAAGGGCGTGCTTCGGCAGCTGGCAGTGGGGGCGCCCGCGACAGGCAGGGCGCCCGGAACAGGCGGGGCGCCCGGAGCATCCGGGGCGCCCCAAATCTAGCTGTTGAGGCGCTTTGAGGTGTGTTTTCACTTCTTGCAGACTTGGGTTGACCTTGGGGGCACCCGGATCATCCGGGGCGCCATGCTCAGCTTCTGCCTCACTCCTTTGAGGCTCTCTGAGCTGCAGATACTCAGTCCTTCGATCCTGCATCTAGGGTTAGTCCAAATAGCAATTATATTATTCTTTTATACAGCCTTAGCTGTCTTGGTTCTGACTTTGGTCTCCAAAATGGAGTCCTAGGTCGAACCGACGCCTACTGTTCCCTCGACGGGGAACGCGTCCTCACCTACTCCTCTCGGGAGAATTTACCTGATGTCAACCGCTCCTTTGGTTGGACTTTTGCCTGGCGGTCCTTTGCCAGGGCTTGGATGCCGAGTTGTCCTTCGCCCGGTGCCTAGCTGTCCTTCGCTAGGGCTTTGTTTCCTGGCAGCCCTTCGCCAGGTGCCTAGCAGCCCTTCGCTAGGACTTTGTTTCCTGGCAGCCCTTCGCCAGGTGCCTAGCAGCCCTTCGCTAGGACTTGGTTTCCTGGCAGCCCTTCGCCAGGTGCCTAGCAGCCCTTCGCTAGGACTTTGTTTCTGCACACTCAAGTAACAACATTAGATCACAAATAACACTTAACTTTGAATCCTTTGCCAATATCAAAACAAGGTTCGATATGGTGCTTCCTGCACCAACAATCTCCCCCTTTTTGATTTATGGCAATACAATTCAAAGTTAAGTCAAAACTTATAACAGTTAATAAAAGAAGGTAAAAACACAATGAAGTATAGGAAAAAACACAATGAAGTATATAAAAGAAATTTATCTTAAAAATTTTTTTTTTCTCATACTCCCCCTAAAACCCTGAATACTTGCAAAATCCTTAACTTTGACCTTTCCTCCCCCTTTGACATATATCAAAAACAAACATGGGTGTTCAAGGTATCTAACAAGGATTTTTGAGTTTTCCTAAGTGCTTCATGTCTTTAACAAAGTGTTTTTCAAAAAATGGAGTAAAAGCATTTTCACTAACAAAACTTGTTTCAAATTTTAGGCAACATTTTTCAAATTTTAGCCAAAATTTTGAAGCTAGATTTCCCTTAAACAAAGTTTCAAATATTTGGGAATAAATTTGTTTACTAAGGAAAATTTTACTTAGGAGAAAAATATGTACTCAAAAAGTTTGAAAAACACTTAGAAATACTTCGAAATTTTTGAAGCACTTAAAAAAAATTCCTTTCTCTCTTTCCTTTTTCTCCCCCTTAATGTGAAATTCTTCTACTTGTGTTTTAGACCCTTCTAAGAAAAGCTTTCTTTGAAAAGGGGAAAAAATTTTAAGAAAGAAATTTTTAATTTCACTTTTTCTACTCTCCCCCTTGGTCTTATAAAAAACTTTGTAAAATATATTTTGAAAGAAATTTAAATTTGTGTATCAGAGCTTGTGAAAAAAAAATTGAGCGAAGTAATGTCAAGTGTTATGATAATTTAAAAAAATTTAGAAAGACTGAAAAATTTATGTTCAAAATCATAATTGGAGTCAAGTGTATATGATAAACAATAAGTTTACTTGTTCTGAATATTTTGAAAAATGCACAAGAATGCAAGTACTTTATTGAGCTTTTGAAAGGCATAAGTATTTTGAAAGATATTATGAATTTGAAAAACATAAGTACTTTTAAAATATCAAAGAAAATTACTGAAATTACTTGACTTATCTTTTTGAAAGTACTTACACATAATCTTTGACTTGCTTTGGTTTCTTTTCCAGTCTGACACAATCCTAGGAAACCTTGTTAACTACAAGGAAATTTCCTTAAGTGTCCTGGAAATCTTCCAACCCAAGTAAATATTATTTCCAAAAGAATTTTGATAAGTCAAAATGATAGTATTTTGAAAATATATGCAAGTACATTTTGAAAAATGTATCAACTTTGGAGGCACAATATTTTACTAGATTTGGTTTATTTTCCAGTCTAACACAATCCTAGGAAGCCTTGTTAACTACAAGGACCTTTCCTTAAGTGTCCTGGAAAATTTTTCAAAGTCAAGTAAATATTATTTTCAAAAGTATTCTCAATAGATTTTTAAAAATATTCCAAAGTCACGTAAAATTTTGAAAGTGATGATATATATAAGCAAAATGATTTTACAGGATAGTATTTTGAAAGAGTAATCGTTTAAGTTTTCAAAAGGATTTTAAAAGTGCAATGCCTGAAAACATATAATTTTGAAAATGCTCAATAATTCTTTTAATTTGATTTCCCACTTAACTCGACCCAGTCCTAGGAAGCTTGTTGACTACAAGCGATCTTCCTCTGAGTCTTAAGGTTTGATTCAAATTATACGAATTATCTAATAATTTTAAACTTGTTAGAAATAATTTCTTTTGATTTAGACTCCCCCTAAATTTGACACATTCTCGGAGTCTTTGTAGATCATTAAGTAGACCTTCCTTTGTGTCTTTAGGGTTTACTAAAATCAAAAGAATAGTTTTGAATACTAGCATGGTAATATATTTTTAGAAAATTCAATTTGAAATGAAAGATAATTTTAAAGCATAAACCCTGTTTTCGAAAAACATTTTGAAATGATAATGTTTTTTTTTAAAGCACAATTTTCGAAAAATATAGTGATTATTTTAAAACATAGATTTTTTTTTGGTCCAAAAAAAATAAATATCTAAGCCCGGACTATAGATAAAAAAAATATCCTAAGTAATCCCTAGGGTGACTTTTTGTCATACAAGAGTAAACTAATTTTCAAAAAATGTTTGTATAATGGTAAAGGAAAGAAATAAATGTTATGAAATAAATTTCAGGTTAGTGAACAAAAGAGACTTGATTTTAATTACAATGATTTGAAACATTGACTCTTAGTTAAAAAGTTAAATTTGATTTTTGTGAAAATGAAAATTTAGAGGGTTAAGTTTGTTCAGTTGAATTAAATTTTGAATTTGATTGAATTAAATTTAATTGTTTTAATTGATTTAATTAAGATTTAATTGAATTTAATTGATTTAATTAAGATTTAATTGAATTTAATTGATTTAATTAAGATTTAATTGAATTTAATTGATTTAACTAAGATTTGATTTTAATTTAATTGAATTTTGATTTTAGTTTGATTAATCTGAATTAGTTGGTTGGGTTGGACTCAACTTTTAGGTCCTAAGCATCTCACCCATTTCTAAGTGACAAAACAGGATATCCTTAACTGTTTTGTGAGATGCATATTTTAATAGAAGGATTTATTTTGAAAAGACCATGATTAATTTTGAAAAGTTAAATTTTTATTTTAAACCCAATTTAAATTTGTTTTGAAAAGAGATATTTGAATCTAAAATTAACTGAAAATTTGTGTTAGATTCGAATTTAACAAAGAGTAAATTGAATTTGAATTTCAAAAATTGGCTTCCAGGTCTTGGCGAGGCACTAGGCCTTCTTTGGTCGTAGCCTTATAGGATCATCCACCCTTTCCTAGACAAAGCCTTTTAGTGAAATTTCATCTTCAAAATTACTTTTTGGTAAATTCTGGTCTAACTAGTTTGGGTCTTGGATCGGTAGCTTCGGCTAGTTCCGCCATGATGGCTTCCCTAACGTACTATCATCTCACTTCCACCCAATACTATGTTGTTCAAATTTCAATTAATTGATTTAGTCCTTACACTAACCAATCCTAATTCTAAGCAGAAAAATAAAAAGAAACACATAATTAAAACAAACAATTGTCTAAGTAAGGTCACAATTGGAGTAATACTCCGGATTTTCGAAATCAGCAAGATTATGAATTAAATTTTCTAACTTATTGACCTTATGTTTTAGGGTTTCATTTTCTTGTTTCAATTTTCTGAAGTTTGCTTTAATTAAGTTACATGAATCAATCACATTATTTAAGGTAAATAACGGATTTTCAAATACTGTAAATTTACCTTTGTCGATTGTTTGTGCGACATTCTTGGTAGCTCTTTTATCTGTGCATTCACGTTGGTAATGCCCAAACTCCTGGCACTTGAAGCATTGGAAGCGATTTTTGTCCCTTCGTGCTTTTGGTACTGGTTCCTTTGTCGCCATCGGTGGTGTCGTTTGAATCTTACGAGTAGGACACTCACTTTGGTAGTGGCATCTCTCCCTGCATGTGTAACAAATTACATGATTTTTAAAATCTGATTTTACATTTTTACCTTTTGGTTCCCTATTGGGAATCTCCCCCTTGATTCTTGCCACCTCGGGTTTAGACTCATCTTCTGATTCCGTGTCTGAGTCGGACTCGGGTACTGGTTGAAGCTCTTTCTTTGGTGGTTCTTTTGGAGTTTTCCCTGCAATGGAATTTATACCTTCCTCGACCATTACAATATCTGTTTGATTATTTAATTCAAATTTTGAAAAGAATTCAAAATTAGTTACCGTCTCAGTCAATTCGTCGTCTGATTCTGGATCGACTTTGGATTCGGGTTCAGACTCTGACTCGGCTGTTTGTGCTTGGACCGAAAGGGCAAGATAACTTACTTGATCTTCTTCTTCATTTGAGATCTCTTGATGAAGATTAATCAATTTTACCCAGATTTCTCTAGCACATCTGCATGGACCTACTAGCTTGAGTTGCTCCTTGGTTAGGCCACATTGTAGGATTGCAGTTGCCCTTGCATCGGTCTCAATTTGATTGAGGGTGTGTTCATCCAGTTTGTCCCATTCGATTGATGACTCCTCTTCTACGGGTAACGAGAATCTCGTTTGGATGATCTGCCATAAGTCCATGTGGGCCTTCAGAAGGGACTCCATTTGACATTTCCAAAACGTGAAGTTCTCGCCGGAGAATAGTGGTGGACGTGCACTGTTCCACTCATGGTTGGCCATTCAATATAAACCTTGCACACAAACAAAATAACAAAAAATTGTACCAAGACTTGGTCTTGGATTAGTAGTGTGGGAGAAGGGAAGAAATAGCTCAAAATAAATGTTGCACGAATTTCGAGGCAGAATTATACTAAAATAATAAAAACAATTTATGATAAAATTTTGAAAGTATTAATTTTGTCAATTCTGATTAATGATGAAAAATTAAAAATTTAATGTAAAAAAAATTTGCTCGAATTAAGGTAGCACGAATTTCGAGGAAAATATTAAAATAATGAAAACAAAGTTTGTGACAAATTTTCAAAAATTGTTCGTTTTATCAATTTTGACTTATAGTGAAAAAATGAGAATTCAAAATTGAAAAAAGTATAAGAATATTTTAAATCTACCTACAGATATTATTTATTTGAAAATAAAAAGCGGAAAAGATGTAGTGGTGTTGATTAAAAAAAAGAAAAGAAATAAGATAAAAAATTTCGTAAATCCGAAAAACTTTCAAACTGGTGGTTGCACCAAGTTTGAACTACCCCGCTCTGATACCACTTGTTGGATCGTGAAAACCGATAGAGGGGGGTGAATATCGGAAAACTTTCGGATTTGAGTAAGAGTAGGTACGCAGCGGAAATTAAAAAACAAGACACAGAGACACAGTCGATTTACTTGGTTCGGAGCCTGTGTCGACTCCTACTCCAAGGCCCACGGTCGTTGACCGTTTACTTTGGGCAATTCTATATACGCGCAAATCAGTTTACAATAATTTATTACAAGTAAGTGCACTAACAATACTAATAAAAAATTCGATCTTCGTTACCGACGTCCGGAGTGGATTGACTCTTTCGGGGCAGCGGGACGTCGTCGGCTCGAGTTGGAGTGTTTCCGGAGCAAGGCACGAGCGTAGAAGATCTTTGGGGCGTTGAGAGAACAGTTGTATGAAGCCTGGGGTCGAGGGCCCTTTATATAGGGCCTGGGGGCGCCCGGAACGTTGGGGGCGCCCCCCACGTGGCCTCTGATCCACAGAGCTCTCGGTCGCGTCTGATCCTCTGGATCCGCTTTGACCGGGGCGCCCGCATTGACCGGTCAAAGCTTTATCTTCTCGGCTTCGCAAGGGCGTGCTTCGGCAGCTGGCAGTGGGGGCGCCCGCGACAGGCGGGGCGCCCGGAACAGGCGGGGCGCCCATCCGGGGCGCCCCGAATCTAGCTGTCGAGGCGCTTTGAGGTGTGTTTTCACTTCTTGCAGACTTGGGTTGACCTTGGGGGCGCCCGGATCATCCGTGGCGCCCTGCTCAGCTTCTGCCTCACTCCTTTGAGGCTCTCTGAGCTGCAGATACTCAGTCCTTCGATCCTGCATCCAGGGTTAGTCCAAATAGCAATTATATTATTCTTTTATACAACCTTAGCTGTCTTGGTTCTGACTTTGGTCTCCAAAATGGAGTCCTAGGTCGAACCGACGCCTACTGTTCCCTCGACGGGGAACGCGTCCTCACCTACTCCTCTCGGGAGAATTTACCTGATGCCAACCGCTCCTTTGGTTGGACTTTTGCCTGGCGGTCCTTTGCCAGGGCTTGGATGCCGAGCTGTCCTTCGCCCGGTGCCTAGTTGTCCTTCGCTAGGGCTTTGTTTCCTGGCAGCCCTTCTCTAGGTGCCTAGCAGCCCTTCGCTAGGACTTGGTTTCCTGGCAGCCCTTCGCCAGGTGCCTAGCAGCCCTTCGCTAGGACTTGGTTTCCTGGCAGCCCTTCGCCAGGTGCCTAGCAGCCCTTCGCTAGGACTTGGTTTCCTGGCAGCCTTTCGCCAGGTGCCTAGCAGCCCTTCGCTAGGACTTTGTTTCTGCACACTCAAGTAACAACATTAGATCACAAATAACACTTAACTTTGAATCCTTTGCCAATATCAAAACAAGGTTCGATATGGTGCTTCCTGCACCAACAAAGACTAGTCCAAGCGCCAAAAAAAGAAATGAGAAAAATTTTGGTGCTAAGAAGGATCGAACCCACGTCCTCACCAACAAACACCAAGCCACTAACCATTTGGGATGAAGGGCGATAGCAGTTAAATATTGCCGAGATTGCTACTTATACATGATAACAGCGATATGGAGATAACAGCCATCTCGAGGAACGAAAGATAAAGTTTTAATTAAAACAATTAAAACTTAAAGGATAATGTTACATTATCCTTTAATCAAATCCAATGGATCCAGTTTAATCCCATCCAAAATCAACCATCCAGATTACATCCATGGATCAACGGCCAAGAGAAAAGTGATCAACAATCAACAATCCAGATTTATTCTCTTAGGCTATAAATAGACTTAGAGGTTTTGCTTTAGAAACAATTAATTCAATTCTTGTAATTCTCTCTAAAGTCTAGTGTGCTTCAGTTGTAAGGCTTCTCCGCCACAAGGAGATTTTTTTTGCTTTAACCGTCTTGGAAGCAACGACCAAGTTGCAACCAAGTTTCTTTTTAAAAGACGAGTTCCTCCATTTCTTTTATTTATTAGCTAGCCGTCTATTCACCTCCCTCTAGCCGGACCAACCCGATCCAACATAATAAACATCGAAAAGTTGTTTAGTTGCATCGTTAAATATTTTTAAAATTTCACAAATATTATTAGAAATATTCTATTGTTGTGAAAATAAATATATATTAGTATTACTATTTTGTGCAAAAAAATAAACATAATAAATCTTTATATTAAAATGAATCTTGTAATAATTGATATGTTGAATTCCAATGTGTTGGAACATCACGTGGAAAGTTTTTATGTCTCATTCTATTAGCTTTACAAAATCTACCCCATTGTTTCATCATAGATGGATATGACCATAAATATAAAATTGCGATTCTAATTGGTTGAATATAATTTTCTAAAAGTTTTAATCTATCTTGAATACATAAATTTAAAACATGGCATACACAACGAATATAAAAAATAAACCACCAATAACAGGTTGACAAACAAATTTTAGTTCATTTATAGAAGCGGTATTAGAACTAACATTATCTAATGATATTGAAAATATTTTATGAGTCAATTCATATTCTTCTAAAATTAAACATAATAATTGTGCAATGTTATGGGCAGTATGTGATTCATCAAAAACTCTATAAGTTATCAATCTTTTTTGGAGGATCCAAGAGTTATCAATCCAATGACAAGTCACACTCATATAAGAATGAGTTTCCAATGATCACTCCAAATATCGGAATATAAAGAAACTTTATTATTTAATTTACTAAATTCATCAATTAAATTCTTTTTTCCTTGTTTTACTAATCTTTTAATTGTACGAGTAAGAACACGTTTAGCACATGGATTAAGAGATTCTTTACAAAAATCTTCAAATGTGCATTTAGATCCAAAACTAAAAGAAAGATGTTCTATGGAAACAAATTTAGCTAATAATTCTCTTAATTTATTATCAGAATATGAAAATAAACCAGAATTAGTACTACTAGCATTAGAAAATCTTGATAATTGTGCTTGAGAGCGGTCAAGTCCATATTCCGTCGGGTGCTTCGTTTCTACATGTCGTTTTAATGACCCATAGCCGCCACCGGCTTGGAATTTGTAGGAAGCATTGCAATGCTTACATTTTGCATACAATTCTTCCGACGGAAGTGTACCTTCTCAAAATGTTTAGTGAAAATAGAAGATTTTAAAGGAGGATTTTCCTGAACCTTAGAAGTAATTGCATCAGTACTTCCTTGCGTTTCGGGCATTGGAAGGTGCTGGGGCTAAGCCTTAGTCTCATCATCGGTGGATTGAATTTTAATGTTGGGATCCTCGTACGCTATTTTTTTTCCCTCCGAGATCGAGATGATGAAGCTCCGTGACCACCTTCCATTATTGTTGAAAGATGAAGCCGAAAATGCGTAGAGAATATGAGGTTGAGAATGAGAATAGAGAAGATGTGTGTGAAAATGATGAAATGAACTCCCTATTTATAGAGTTTGGATCATAACGGTCATTAAATCATAACCATTGATAAAAAACGGTCAAATAATCTTAACCGTTGAAAAAAAATAAAAAAACACCTCCAACGGCTCCGAACCGCGGAACCAACGGTTCCCCCTCCTTGAACCGGGTCAACGGGCCACCCTGCCCCCGTTGACCCGGGTGGGGTCCGGGGCGGGTCCGGGCTGTACCCGACTCATGGTCGGGTCTACTTTAAAAGAATATCACGTGCTAATATTATGCTTTTAAGTTTTGTGAAGTTTTAGTGGTGACGAAAAGGCGATTTGTTAGCCCCAATGTCCTGTCAATCCGTCACAGGATTAACACAGAGGAAGTAAATCATGAATGCTACTAGCGAGAAGCTGTAGCTAGTATATGGGGAGGACGAATATACTAACTTTGTCAAATTTTAATCCTAAACTTTATGATGATAATATTCACGTACTAACCGTGAGTTTATTTCGTCGGGACTTAAGTTTCGTGAAGCTCTAAATGCATGAGAAACTTGAGATCAAATTAAAATAATTTTTAATTCATCAAGGTCGTAAATAATAAGTAAAAACTAAATTAAGGTCTCAATTAAAAATTAAAGGAAGGAGCTAGAAATCGAATGAATGTAAAAGGAAGGGATCTCGTGGAACTCTTGCATCTTCACAAGGGAAGTTTTCTTCCGGTCAGA
Source organism: Boesenbergia rotunda (assembly GCA_024364735.1). NCBI lineage: Eukaryota > Viridiplantae > Streptophyta > Magnoliopsida > Zingiberales > Zingiberaceae > Boesenbergia > Boesenbergia rotunda. The sequence continues at coordinate 557,575 of JAGFNQ010004693.1, forward strand.
GGAAAGGAGCGGCAGGGAAAGGAGACGGAAACAATCCATGACAGGCCCCTCGAGGAAGGTCTCTGCTGCATCTGCCAGAGCTCACACTCGGAAGAATGCGCGCGCCGGTTCCTCTTTCCTATCTGGAGGTCTGTTCCCCTTCATTTGCTTGGAAACATGATTTGTTTCTTCTTGCCTTTTTCAAGCTTTGATCTTTTCCTTTTTCCAACTCTCTGTTGTAAAAAGTTACAACACTTTGCATCCGTTCCTTGTTATTTCTTTTGTATGAATCGAGGTTGTGATTTGTTGACTTAGTTTAGATTCCAAGGTCGCATAGTTATTTCTATTTTTCTTTTGCTTTTTTTGCGTCAATCAATGCATGCATAAGTTGAACCTTAAATAACTCCCAAGGGCTCTTGCAGTGTTGCTGAACTCCTACGTTGATTTTGTTGTGTCAATCATGGATTTTTTTTTTCAGTACGTTGGTTGAAGGGTAGTGAGATCTATGAGATTCTTTTGGTGTAACATTTTTTGATTCCTTGTATAATCTGTTTGAAGTAATCATCTGAAGGTCTTTATCCAGGCTTTTATGTTTGCTAATTTTACACCGTCACATAGATATATTAGGAATAGGATATCGAAATTCTGTGAGCAAAAACTGGTAGTTAATGCAAACTGAAAAAATTGACCAAATCAATAAATTCCTACTAAGTTATTGCCACCCGTTGAATTTAAGAAAAATGCTAATCCATAGAGAGATGAAGTCTAGAGATGCTAGATCTCTCATGTAAGATTGAAGTACAAATGCCACAACGACTTCGCCATATGAACAGTTCTTCTGATCTGAATCCCAAAACTTGTGAGCTTTGATCTGAAGTCTCACAAATTGATAATAACTTGATGAACATCAATCTTGCATAATTTTTGTTTAAATACCTTTCTTTAGAAGTAAAGAGATTTAGAATACGAGTGAACATCAATTTTCAATATATATATTTTTTGTTTAGAATGTTTTCTTTAGCAAGAAGACTTACAGTACCAGTGAGAATTATTGCTTCATTTGCTTGATATTCCTATATTGACTTTGAGAATTTTATTTTGTATTGTGTGATTTTATGATAGTGTGGGTGTATGCATGTGTTTTTACTTTTTTTTTTTCTACATGTGCATACACAATTTGCAGTTTTAGCTGTTTATACGTGGTGTGCTTATTACTCATGTATCTTCTCCAGAGATTATTCACATGACAGCTAATGCAATATGAATAGCTTTCTGTTTAATCTGTCGAACAATTTGTTCATCATTATGAAATCATAATCATGTGAAGGTTAGTTGTCTGTCTCACCTCACTTTAATAACTAGTTCATGTTGTAATCCTGTATATCATATATTGTTAAAACAAAGATGCAAATCTTTTCTAACAGTGATTTCTTACCTAAGTTCTATTAGTTAATTTGTGTTTGTGGAAAATGAAATCTCTGAAAGCGTGTTAAAAAAATGCTTGGGAATTGTAACAAGAATTATAGTCAAATTATTTCGTTAAAAAATTGCTTTCTATATTCTTTGTCAAGAACCTTTCTTCGAAGTTATAATTTCATGCCTTCTTCTATTCTTTCTAATTTGTTGCTTGTAGGTTTATGTATTTTCTGTGGAAGAAAGGAGCTATACAAGACCTATTTAGATTATTTGATTTATTCCATGCTTCTATTTGCTAGTATTATCTCTCTTATTTTTTAATCAACTAAACTATGAGTTTGCAATACAGGGGTGATACAGAAATTTTCAATCATTCTATTTGTGGGGCTAATAGCTTGGTCATATCATCTAATTCAGCCTCCACCTCCAAAGATTTGTGGGTCTAAAGATGGTCCTCCTGTAACAGCTTCTAGAATTAAACTCAAAGATGGAAGGCATTTGGCCTACTTGGAGAATGGAGTGCTGAAAGAAAAAGCCAAGTACAAGATAGTGTTCATCCATGGTTTTGACTGTTGCAGATATGATGTATTCCCAGTATCCCCGGTAATAATCGCCTTTTCTATGTCTTCTAGCTGTTCCAATATTCTTGGACCCAATTAGTGTAGGCTGGTAAGTATATGGACCATGTGCATTTTCAGGCATTGGTTGAAGAACTAGGGATTTATATGCTGTCATTTGACAGAGCTGGATATGGACAGAGTGACCCTAACCCAAAGATGACCGAGAAAAGTATAGCATTAGATATTGAAGAGTTGGCTGATCAATTGGAACTTGGACTCAAATTTTATGTTATTGGGTTTTCAATGGGAGGAGAGTTTATTTGGACTACTCTTAAGTACATTCCACACAGGTATGGTCCAGTCAGTTAACTAGTTTAGAATATAATTCTCATTGGATTCTAACTGCTTACATACTTTGACCATGGGAAGTCTTCCTCAGCAATAAAATCATTTCCCCTTCTAATAGAGGAACCTTTTACTTGATTATTTGGTTTTAAACGTTTGCTTTATGGTGATGTTTGTTATTGAGAAAGTTGCACTCTTAAAGCCAAAGTTCCAAAGTATAAAAGTTTGAAACATCTCTTCTCAGATTTACTTGTACTTTATATCCTGTAATACTGAATTCATAATAAGCTGCATATTCATATCAATAAAGGATGGAAACTGTAATTTTCTACTGCAACATGCATTGACAAAATAGCACCAACAAACTCAGAAAATTCAAAGAAGAGCTTTTAGACAAATCTCTTATGGTTTGATGAACTTGCCATCTTATTCTAGGAGGCCTGTGAAAGATGTAAATTTCAATCTAGGATCACTTAGTTTCTTTGAACTCCACTAATTTGGTTTTAGCTTTGACTTGCACAATACAAAAAGTTCTTGTGGACATTATGGTCCAAGAAGTTTAATAGATAGAACATCATGACCAAGGTCAATCTTTGAATCAAATATTTATTTACTATGTCCATAGTTATATTTTAAGAAGATACTCAACCATTTGCAAAGGAGTGATGAATTTGTAAACTTTGTATTATATGAGTTTCAATTTGCTAGATTGATAAATTCACCTAATTTTTTCCTATTTTGCATTAAGATTATGAATTTTGTAACTTTGTATTATATGAGTTTCAATTTGCTAGATTGATAAATTCACCTAATTTTTTCCCAACTAATGTTATTTCTTGACCAAATCTTGACAGATTCTTAGACATAAACCAATATGTAAATACTAGTATCAGACCCTGATTGTGATATTTATATTAATTATAATATACACATGTAGAGGCCCCTACCATAAGTAATAATGAAAATTATTCTCCAATAGCATTAAATCATAGCATATCTTGGTCGTCCTCTTTGTGATCTCAATTGAGGGTTATCATTGTGATTGAGCCAAGAAGCATAGGGTCCACCTATGTAGAGGGGGTCAAAGTGCCTTATCTCAAGTGGTAAGCACGGAGACATATGTTGCCTGAGGTTCCGGGTTCGAGTCCTCTTAGCGACTAATATTTGTTGACTGAGATATTATTGCCAATAATATGCGGGATATTATTTTCAATAATATGCGAGATATTATTTCAATAATTATGCTCTTATCAACCAGTGGTACTATGCCTCCAGAAATCCCGGAAGGGGTTTCTGATAAGGGGACCATTTCGGCGGTGGGGCTAGTCACTAAAAAAGTTTACCCATTCCAGGCGGCTGGTGGGAAACTTCCGTGAGGCCAGGCCGGGCCGGTCGCTCAAGGTTGAAAAACCTCGTTAATCAATCTATGTAGAGGGGACTACCACAACACTGCCAAAATGCCTCTACTTTCATCCTTTTTGAATGAGCACATAAGCATATAGGGTGTCATCTACTTGCTAAGATTGAGATCAACACCGGGGAGGTTCGACATTAGTACCAATCATCTATCGTTGGAGGACTTTGTACCTCTCTTAGTCACTACCTCAATCTTAACCATCAACTAGCCCTTTGTTGCAATGCATCAATGATGTCACTTACTATATCTCAATTGTGGATCTCTTTTGAGTCTTATTTCTCAGTCAATTTAAAGTCATTGACCTCTCTTCCTCACTTGGTGCTAGGGGAATTTGATTGGCATTAGTGGTGTAATCTTTAATCTGTGGTTGGTTGAGAGAGTCAGCGAAGGGTGGTTGTGGATGCAACATGTGATTAGAGAGAGAGAGAGTGGTTATCGCGGTGTAGGGGTTGTGTCATGCTGACTTTAGTGAGTCCTGTCCCTATGTAGCTTCTCTCCTTTAGGCTTTTTCTTTCCCTGCTTTTTATTTAGAAGTATTCAAAAAATTCCTATTTAATAAAATTAAAATTTGTCTAATTTTTATTAGAGGTACAACATGCTACCCTTTAAACAAAAATTTGTGGCCTCTGGGTGGGAGTGGTGTTGCCACCCAACTTTCACTAGTCACAAAAATCTTTTTTTACACAAGCATTGCTCCTTTTGGTCTAAATATTTGCACTGGAATCTTCCAAAACTCACATCTCGCTATAAAGGAACAAATAAGCTCTCTACAATACATGGTTGTTCCAACACACATTTGCAGCACACCAATTCATCAACAACGTCAAATGGTCCACTCCTATATATTGAGAACAAATTGGCTTACTATAAAGGATACGATGTTCTTACTTCTTGCACAATAAGAAACGTAGGTATTAAACTTACTAATCACATTTTTATTATATATATATATATATATATATATATACATATTTTGTGTTGATGTTCACTTTCATTTAGTGTCATTGATCTAAGGCACCTGTAACAAAAAAGAATATGGTCTTGTAGCAGAAAATAGGAAAATGCATAGAATGTTTCCTCTGCAGGGTATGCCACTATGCCCACTCTTTTGAGCAACAAATTAGTTTAGTTTCATTTATTCCAAGCCTAAATTTTCCACAATCTACAGTTCATCCAAAAGACCTACAGCTAGAGGATTTGTGGTTGAGTTTTTGTAGAAATATTGGGAGAAAATTTCTTGAAAGTGCCTTGTAGTACATTCATGATGTAGGATTCTCAAAATTATGTCCAAAAGATGCATAACGTGCAAATGGATGACGGTTCTGTGTGAAAGATATTTTTAAAATGACATATGGAGATTCAATGTGTTTAAAACTTTAGCATACACTAATGTATTTGAGGTAGCTGCAGTCTACAAAATTATGAAGAATTTCTGACACGTTCCAAACTACAATCAATAAGTAGTCTTGTCATGATAAGATTGAATTTAGGTAGTTCTCAATGTTACAAGTCATTGGAATTGCTAGTTTACTAGCAGAAAAGTATATTATTCCTTAATGCTTTAGGTCGTTGTTCAGTGATACCTTTAAGGTTATGAAAATCGTAAGAAATCTTTTATTAAGTTTATTAGAACCAGCAAATCAAGTTACATCTTGGAACAAGTCTAAGAATGCTGGAAGTAGTTTAATGGGAGAAAGCAATGCTCCCAGATAAATATGAACAAAGAGAGTGCTAACATATATTTTATTGTCTAAAAGGTGCAAAGAACGAATTTCTTCTCGCAGTCTCCTATCTGTTGGCAGTAAATAAGGTACGATAGAAGGATGAAAATCCAATTACATGGCAGATCAAAAAGCTAGAGAGTAAATGAAACACTATTTTTCCCATATAGAGGAAAGATAAATAAGACTGCTTACAGACAATTTCAAATTTGTACTTTAAGAAAGTATAAATTATGGCTAAATAAGATTATTGGAGGAAATTTAACAGTGAAAATTAAGTAGCGAAAAACATAAGAATTGCAACTTTGAAATCATAGTTTTGCTAAACATCAATCTTATTGATTGCCACATTTTCAAAATTTCAACGAAAAGGTCAGATGGTTTCCCTCTCTAATTTTTTGCATTTGAGTTAAGTATGATGGCTATAAGTGAGAGACTAAATCCAATCCCACTAGACTTAACATTCTATTATGAGTCTATTGTGTTGAAATAACATTTATGCCTATTAAATTATGTACAGCCTATGATAATGGCTTGCAACAAATTTCAAGCTAAAAGCATGATGGTTTAGTGACAACTAGTAAGTTAATAAGATTAAAGTGATCCAATATCTTACTTGATCCTTATCTTATTATTTGTAGGCTCACTTACATCTTGTATACCATCTGGTCTTCCTAGCATCACACGGTTTCTAAACTTGTTACCAAGAACAAAGGATGAGGAGCTTGAAAATCACATAGAAATCATTATCAAATTGAAAATTGATTCATACTAGATCAATTTACCTATGACACTATAGGCAACATGTAGCTTAGATTTGGTTCAACCTCTGACTTGGTTAATCTAATCATTCAAATACACAGAATTGTAAGCCTTCCTTCTATATAGGGTAACCCCATTTGGACCAAAGGGCACGTCAAGCTTATTATTTTTTGTCAACTAGTATTTTTGTAGTCATTCTGAGTTTAGAGGTGCGATGCCCACTATTCCCCCAATGCATTCTGTTTTAAAGATTAAGTTGCAATGGTTGTAGCAGAATTTAGGGTTCAAGCCTATACCCACTAATCTCATTAACACAATGGCTTACTATTGCTACAATCTCAATGTTAAAGGTGGAGTCCATTTGTTGTCAAGACAATTTTATTAACAATGTCTGTGTCGGATGCATTCACATGATATAACCCAGAGTTAACTATCTATTATTGAGCATGTAAAGCAAGTAAATTAAGTACGATTTAACGATGAATATATTAAAAACACAGAGGAACCATAACTAAGAGGAACTATAGTAGAAATAAAAGCACACAACAATGCCCACCAAGTGGCAAATAAATTTTGAAAAGTCCAGCAATTGAGGAAATTTAGAGGCAAGACAATCAAAGTGTTGTCTGGCAAAGTGTTATGTTATTGTCATTCAGAGGCAAGATAATAAAACTCTACATGCATTATGTCATGTGCAATAGTTGAAAGATGAAAATTGTAAAATATATATAGAATATCTAGCAAAGTAAACATTTTAATATTAAGTATAATATAGATTAAGTCAATAGCATTATGAATAAATATCACATGGTTTTAATATTTTATAGCATGATAAAGCATATGACCTTTTATCTTTCCCTTTGCTCTCTTAGGAGAGTACATTGTGTATGCTCGCCATCAATATAACTACCCTAATGGACTTCCCACACATGGATGATCACTCAAGTGTAATATTAAGGTAACAACGAGTACTAGTGGATAAGTCAATGGGCTATCAAGAGGCTAGTAAGCAAGAATTTGTGTTATTATATATCATGCATGATATGTTAGCATGCAAATAATACAACTAATACTTTATTCTACTAAGTGGGGCCGGTTATATCGATCCTCCTATCCTATTGGGCTTGATTCCCTAGTATATTTTCATTTATATTTAAATAAATTTATCTTATTTTATCATTGTTAATCAAGTCTTTTTTATCTTTTTCTTTCTCTATTTATTTATTTTTTAATAAGTAAAAGTTGTATATCATGCATTAAAATGTGCAAAATGAGGCTTTTAGGGTTACTCATGTTTGATGAAATATCAGATCTGAGTGGACGCCTAAAGACCCTATATACATGAAGCTACACTCCTATATATCCTCTTAACATCTAAGTGTCCCTCACTGAAAAATTATAGTTACATGGCCTCCATACATAGTATATCACTAATGACAAGGGCAAGTGATGAGTCTTTGTCAACGCCCTGCTCCCACTGTAATACTGGCCAAAACTCTAAGCTTTAGGCGATATGAAGACATCTTCGAGCACATATAGAGCCAACATCGAATCCTTCGCCATAGCTCCGCAATAGGGGGGGGGCATTGGAAGAATAGATGCTTTTATGTCTCAAGCTCCTATCTACAAACAGTGCATAGTTGATCCTCTTGATAATCCTACATATCTCTAGTGGGAAGTCTTCATAGTGCTAGCATCCAGAAAGTGACTACATGACTCGGCAGCTGCAGATAAGTCTTCCACACCATCCCGGCCTACAACATCTTGGGATTAGGCCATCTGAAGAAGTCATATGCTTCGGCTACCCCTCCATCCCGTGCAATCCAATCTGCTACTCTCTGCTTGGTAGTTCAGGCAAGACTCTAAAATTCGCTAGGCGCTAGTCGGGTGCTAAACCATCGCCTAGTGCCTAGGCCGCCTAGACGGGGACTAGGCGGTGCTAGGCGGATTAATCGGTATCAACATAATTAACATAATAAATCACATATTATAACTCCAAGTCTCCAACACAATAACATTAAATTTAAAATGAGTTCAAACTTCAAATTACATAACTAATAAAATATCATAGTCATAGAACAAAAACTCAAATTTAAAATGAGTTCAAAATTTAAAATTACACAACTAATAAAATATCATAGACACAAACTCAATATCATCCAACACAAACTCAACATCAAATTTATTCTACTTTTTCTCCATAATTTTCAATAACTTGGTCTTCATGGGACACAAACTCAATATCATCATTGTGTTCGTCTTTTTCTTCTTCGGATTCAAAATCATCCTTGTGAAGTTCCCTCACTCTAAAGCTTCTTCGGGTTGTAGATTTTCATCTGCTCCACTTGCTTTATCAACCATTTGCCATGTGAGCCTAGAACTAGTTCAACTTCATCATCTTCTCACCATCCACAATCCAATCTTGTGCATTTGAAGCATCTTTTGCAAGAACGACATCGACATTCCTTTCTTTGTCTCTTTTTTGTTTGTTCAACAATCTAGCATTAAATTGGAAAAATATTAGATTATTCAACCTGTTTTTTTTTTTTGTGTGAATCTAAAAAAAAAGAGAGTAAATATTAAAGTTAGTAACATGAATATATACTTTACTTTAATTAAAGAATAAAGACTTAAAATTTAAAACTTACTCCTTCAAATGCACTCCAATTTTTTTCACACCCAGATGCGCTTATAGTTAATGAAAGTATCCTCAATGCCACTCTTAACAAGTTGGGTGTGTGAGCACCGTATGTACTCCACCATACACATGAATCAAATGTATCATCATTTTTTTCACATGATTTTATTGCTAGTATTTTTTCAAATAACTCAGTCTTGTCTCTATATTTTGCAAATTCTTGTTAAAAATTGTATCTTGTAGATCCAACTCATTGGCATGCAAAATTTCTATGCATTCAAAAATCTCCATCGCAACCTCCTCATAAAGAGCAATAGAACTATCTTTATATTAAAAATAAGGATTCAATAAAAAGGCAGTGGTATGCAATGATGTATCAAGCCTATCTTTCATTTTTGACTCAATAATTGCTATAATAGGCTGATAATTTGATTCCACGTTGATCAAGGCCACCTTGATATCTTCTTTAGCTTGAAGAAGCTTCCCATATAGAAACCACATCGATGACTTTCTATTTTCATCTACCAATCGAAGAACTCTAACCAAAGGAGCAAATATTTTCAAACAAAGTGTCACACCATTCAAAAAACTCATGCTCATCACAGTAGAGTAAGCCAACTTACCTTTATTTATCTTTGACCATTTACATGTCTCCCTCATATCACTTGTAAACATGACCCTTAAGCTTGCTTTTTTTTAATCAAACTTTGGAATGTGAGAAAATTTGATGCAAACCTAGTAACTCCTGGCCGAACTGTCTCTCTTCTTCGTGAAACTTCTCATCAATGATAGAGTCTTATGGTGAGCATAAATAAAAATAGTAAAAGATTTGGATTGCTCAGTAACCTTTTTATATCGTGGAAGTTTGCCAATACTTTCGAGTATGAGATTAATAGTTTGAGTTGCACATGAACTCCAAAAGATCCCAGGTCGCTTTTCTTTCATCAATTTAATTGTAACCATATTGTTGGTAGCATTGTCTGTTACAATTTGAACAATATTCTGAACTTCTACTTGTTCAACATACTTGTCGATATACTCAAAAATAAGTTCAGCTGTATGTGCCTCATGACTTGGACTCTAAAAATGTAGTACCCTCCTTGCAATTAACACATAAATTTAAGATGCTTCTTCTTTTTTATCTCTCCATACATCTATCATGATTGAACACCTATTCTTTGCCTGTTCTTTTTTATGTTTCTTTAGCAATTGTTTAGTTTTTCAATTTCGACTTTTAACAAGTTGTTTAGTTTTTTCAATTTCGACTTTTAACAGTGGTTTCCTAAGTTGATATTGAGTTGGAGGCTTGAATCCTGGTCCAAATTGACCCACTGCTTCGATTAATTGCTTGAAGCTATCATTATCAACGACATTGAATGAGATTCCATTTTCATAAACCCATCTCCCAACATATTATTGAACTTGTTGAATTCTCTCTTTGAAAACTCTCATTTACATTTTCTTGACGAAGCACTTTACTCCCACTGGAACCTACATTTTCTGGAGCAATTGTTGATGCAAATCTATCCATGAGGCCAAGAGGAAGAGGTTTTTTAGATCAATATATCCCTTCATTTTAGAACTTTCTTCATCAGGAGAAATGGTCAGCTCTGCTCTATGACTTTGCTCTTCCATTATTTTGTTCTTCTTTTTGTTCCTCTCTTCTAAAATAGCCTATTTGCAGTTGTTTATATATTCTTGAGCTGCTTTTTGACAACCAGATACATTTCCAGGTATATTTCTTATGTGCTCCTTGATCCTATATACTCCCTCTGGCATTATTCTTCCACACAATTTGCATTTAATTTTGTCGAGGTTCTTAGGATTAATCAATATTCCAAACTCCCATCCGATTCAAGTTGAGTAGCTGATGCTATTAAAGATGGATTGTTTGCCATAGTAATTGTAATAACCTGAAAAATAATTTAAAAATAAATTTAAGAACATTAGAATAATTAATAAATAATAAATATTAAATAATAACAAATCTAAAAAAATTTATATATAAAATAATTAAGATATAATTATAACTTATATATAAAATATTAAAATATAAAATATTTGGATTTTAAGATTTAAGATAATTGAAATTAATAAATAAAAAATATAAATTAGTACAATAAAATTATCAGAATATAAATTTGATTTATATAAATTAATAAAATTTATTAGAATTTTTTAAATTTTAAATATAAAATTTTGAATAAAAATATGATTTTAAATATAAGATATTTAATAAGATTTATAATTAATAAAACTTATAAAGATTTTTAATTTTAAATATATTTTTTATATAATTTTTTGATATAATTTAATTAGGATTTCGGGAATCCAATTCCAATTAACTATTTATTTGAGAAAATATTTAAATTAAATAAAATAATGAATATAAATAACAAAATTTAAAAAAAATGCCACTGCATCGCGACGTTGCAGGCGGTGTCGGACGCGTGAAGCTATATGCGTGGAGGCATTGTCCCGTGAAGCTATATGCGTTGCGAGACGCCTTTGGTGCAATCAGACGCATCGCGGTATGTGTCCGGCGCCTCCGAAAGTTCGAAGACTCGTGGTTGTGGAAAAAACCAGAAAATAGGAAAACAAAAAAATTGAACAATAGGTGTGTTCGAACATATTTGTGAATTCGATCGACTTCTGAAGGAACAATGGCGCTACAGGAGGCAGAAGGCAGATGAATCGACGGAGTTTTAGGATTTTAGGGGTTTTAAAAAAAACAAATTTCGACATTTTCGTGACGCAGTGATTGGCGCTGCATCACGGCACCTGAGACTATTGTGCGGTACCTAGCGTCGCACAGGACCGCTTAGGCGGTTCTTTCGCCTAGGTTGGCAACAGATTGGGTTTCCGAGGCGGCCGGCGGCCGCTGAACGCCTAGGTGGCACCTGGTGGTCGCCTAGGGCGTTTTTTCGAACACTGGTCTCAAGTGATCCTGTAGCCTCTAGAATGAGATCTTGTATTTGCAGCAAATGCTTGATCATAGGAGAATTTGAATGGGTTGCCTGCTAGGTCCAAAGATCTCTGTGACTCAAGTAGGTGCGATGAACCCACTTGATCCAGAGTGCATCCTCCTCCTTACCATAGAACCTTGGCTAGGGGAGCCAAGTTCTATGCCCGCAAGTCCTTAATCCCAGGCCTCCCTTGTCCTTTGACACATATCTACTCAAGATACCGGGGAGTGATTGGATATCCACATGAAAGATTGATGGATATTGTAAATGTGATTGAGCTACTATATTTTGTTTCTTACTCCACGTGACTAGATTGCCAATTAAGAATGTGCAATAACCTATCGTAGAACATCTATCAATCGAAGATCCTACAGTCTGCATCAGTGTTAGTTTCAATAATCAACTCCTCATTTTTTTTAATAAAATTCCTCCGGATTAGCTTTCAGATAGTAGAGTATCTAATTTGCAGCTTGTAGATGAACTTCTTTAGGGTTATGTATGAACTGACTCGTAGACAATGTTTGATCGAGTATGTGCTAAATATATTAGCTTCCCAACCAATTTTTGGAATCCTTCCTTATCTACTAACCAATCATTATTCGCCTCTCCAACTGCTGGGTGTTAGTAGTTGACTGACGAGTGAAGGATTCGATTGATGACATGCAGAGCTAATAGAATGTTTTCAAGTTAATCCACAAGTATGTGCTAAATATATTAGCTTCCCAACTAATTTCTTGAACCCTTCCTTGTCTACTGTCCAATCATTATTCGCCTCTCCAATTACTGGGTGTTAGCAGTTGACAGACGAGTAAAGGATTCAATTGATGACGTGCAGAGAGAATAGAATGTTTTGCAGTCGATCCAGGAACTCAATTGATCATGCAGCAGTCGACTGTTATGGTATAATCAGTCGACTGTTGTCCATGATGCTGAGTTGGATGGAGCATTGGGCAGAGCAATATTCAGATTCTGACCGAGCAATTGACTAAGAGCTAATAACAGTTGACTGTTGGGCGAAATGCAATTATGACAACAACACTATCAAGAGGATTTTGTGGAGGATTTCTATCATCTATTCTTGGCTGATTCTTGGGAGGGTTCGTGGGTGAGTGTTGCTTCATTCAAGAACTTTCAGACTTGTAAAGTTGTATTATTTGTAAGAATAGGGATTGTAAGAGATTTCTCTGTCTTCGAAAAATATCCGAGAAGGAGAAAGCAGAGCGGTGCTAACGCTAGGCCGCTAGGCCGTGGAGTAGGAACCAAGGGTCCAAAACCATGTAAAAATCCCGAGTTTGTGGTTATGTTTTGTTTATGTTGTTCCATTTATATTTTGCAACGTATTAATCTCTTATATGTAGGATCGTGTCTATGCTAGAAGGGCGGGGGTGGTGAATAACGTATACAAATTAATCGAGTTGATAGTTTATGAATTTAACAATAAACAATCAATGTATGTAGCAAAAATAAAGTTAACAAATATTCCAACTTAACCCTAAGCATGCCTGACAAGACTAGGGGGGCGCTTGGTAAGCGGGTTTAGAAGTCGGGAATGTGAATGAAATCTATTTCATTCCCATTTATGATGCTTGGTATACGGGATCGGAATCAAAATATGGATATGATACCCATGATTTTATAACCCAACCTCCACTAGGTTATCACCAAACCCATAAACCTCTTAATCAAAATTCATTACCATTCCCATTGCCGAATGTATACCAAGCACCCCTAGATTAATGTAACACTTAGATCAAATATGATCACTAGATTAAATAAATGTAACACTTTGATCTAATATGCAATGCCTGACCTAATAGCAACACTTAGGTTAAATAAAAAATTAGAGAGGCAGAGAAACCTTTTAACAAGAATCGTGAAGTTAAGCACAATAATAATAAAAGTATGACAACTTAAAAGAGAATAAGAAATTATAAGTAGAGCTGTAAATGAACTAAACATTCGTGAACAAGCTTGGTGTTCGGTTTGATAAAAACTTGTTTATGTTCATTCAATATACACAAGATCGATTAAATAAACAAGCTTGAACAACTCGTTAAACTAAACAAACAAGCTTGAACACATATGTGTTCAGCTCGTTAATGTTCGTGAACAACTTTCGTAAATATGTTCGTGAACAATGTTTACAAACTATGTTCATTAATAAAACTATTATCAATATGCTAAATAAGAAAAAAGTTTGAATTATTAAGTTCAATAATCAATTAAACAAACTTGAATTGAGAGCTTGATAACATCTAAACGAACCAAGCTCGAACCAAGCTTCAATTAAGAGCTCGATAACATCTAAACGAGCCAAGCTCAAGCCAAGTTTCAAATGAGCTTAAACTGATTAAAAATAAACCAAACCAAGCCAAGCTTAAACAATCATTTCAAAGGCTTGGTTCATTTTAGGCTTGACTCAGTTTAGCTCGATTACCTTATCAAACAAGCTTGAACATCCCAAAGCTCGGCTCGGCTTGTTTACAACACTAATTACAAGCCCTAGGTTGCCCAGTTGAATGTTGACTTGATACTCTTCCGAAGCCCTTTCGGTGGCATGGAGCATGTTGACTTGATTGCAAACTTTATCCGCATCAAGAATGATACAACGGACTCCCGTTGTCTGGATTCCCTCTCGGCGCCTAGAGCATGATCAAACACCTATCTTGACTGTCTCCTCTAGATTACTAGATCCCACCGGTTGCCGACACCGAGGTTGCCTACACTTCATTCCAGACTTTGGAAGTTTTTGACTTGGTCAACTATAACTTATCTCTAGTCGGTCGCTAGGATCCCATCCGTTTGCCTAGAACACCAAGTAGCTTCCTGTGGCTAGAGTTAATGCATAAAGAGTACATACACAAGTTGAGGATTTCAAACAACACCTGTTGCTCGAAATTCAACTTACCTTGCCTGGTACCTCCAAGACTTTATCTTTGCCAAGTGCCCAGCTCCCAGCCGACACACTTGAACTTACACTGCTAAGTTCTCAACTCCTAGCTGATCTTCTTGGACTTCCACCACCTAGTTCCCAACTAAGTCTTCCACTGCCAATATCTCAGTTCCCAATTGATCCTCTTGGTCTTCCACTGCCTAGTTCCCAACTATGACTTCTCGTTGCCTAATTCCCAGCTATGACTTGAATCCTGTCAAGCTACATGTACATGCATACTTGGCAACCTTGTCAGATTATAAACCAATCTAACTTTAAAGTTACCATACATTAAAACATAGGTTCGATATGGTGCTTTCAACACCAACAATTTCTTTCTTTTTTATGTATGAAAACTAAGTCAAATTAATTAAACAAATAGCTAAAAAACAAAGATATGCATTTATGCATGATAAAATTTAGAAAGAGATACAATCATGCATTAATGCGTTAAGGTAAAAATTTGAAATTTTCCCCCTTAATATAAAATTCCTCCTGAATTTAAAAAATTTTTATATCTAAAAATCTATATGGGGAAAACTTTTTTTTTTCTTAACTTTAAATTTTCTTCTCTCCCCATTTTTCATACATCAAAAATAGGAAAAAAAATTAAGTTAAATTTTTTTAAAGGCATTTTAAGTAAGCTTACTTCTTAAGTAGTAGCTTTCAAATCAAGCAGCAAGCATTAGTAAATTTTGAAAACAAATTAATCTTTAAATAAGAGATATGGTAGACTTGAAATAAAAAAGGCTTAAAATATACTACTTAGACTTTTTAAAAGAAATCAAGTAACCAAATTTAAGTCAGAAGATAAACTTTAAGTAAGCTTAAAAAGAGATGAATTAAACTTGAAATAAGTAAGATAGCTAAAAAAAGCAAGGTAAGCTTAATTAATGAATAAAGTCAACCATGATAAGTGTTGTAAAACTCTCAATTGCATTAAATCAAGACCCTGTACAAGACTTATATAACTTGCATAACCCTAATGACACGAAAATAGGAAAAGACCCAACTACCCTTGCAACTTACAACACTTCCCCTCAAGTTGAACATATATATCAAACATGTTTAACTTGCTAAGGGCAGAATTAAACACAGCTTGGGGTATAACTTTTGTAAACATATCAGCAAGTTGGTCCTCAGATTTGACATAAGACAAACATAGCT
The DNA here is from genome assembly GCA_024364735.1 of Boesenbergia rotunda. Lineage (NCBI taxonomy): Eukaryota > Viridiplantae > Streptophyta > Magnoliopsida > Zingiberales > Zingiberaceae > Boesenbergia > Boesenbergia rotunda. The sequence continues at coordinate 573,478 of JAGFNQ010004693.1, forward strand.
CTCCAGAATCAAGTCTCTCCGAATAAAGTGGCGATCAATCTCGATGTGTTTGGTCGGTCATGTTGAACTGGATTATTTGCAATATTGATTGCAGCTTTGTTGTCGCAATACAACCTGAGAGGTAATTCAGCCTTTAATCCCATGTCTCCCAACAAAAAACTCAACCATAACATTTCTGCAAGACCATGTGCCATGGCCCGATATTCTGCTTCTGTACTGGACCGTGCACAAACACTTTGTTTCTTACTTCTCCCAAGTTACCCAAAGTTTTCCCTCCTACAAACAAGGGCTGCGCAATAGCCAGAAGTGGATCTTCTATCATCTCTAGAACCAACCCAATCAACATCTGAATAACATTCCACTTTCAGATTACCACCTCCTTTAAACAGCAAGCCTTTTCCGGACATGACTTTAAGTATCTTAAAATCCTATCAACGTCCTTCATGTGGATAGTTTTAGGAGCATGCATGTACTGGCTCACTACACTAACAGCGTAGGTAATGCCAGGCCTAGTCATAGACAAATAGAGTAATTTTCCAACCAACCTTTGATACGTTCTCTTTTCTAGATTTGTAAGATCTTCCCCATTAGAACTAGTGAGATCATGACTTACTTCTATAGGTGTCGATGCTGGCCGACAACCCAACTTCCCTGTCTCCTTGAGTAAATCCGACACATATTTTCTCTGACATATATAAATTCCCTCTTGAGATTGAGCAACTTCAATACCAAGGAAGTACCTCAATAGTCCAAGGTCTTTAATTTCAAACTCTGATATTAATTTGGACTTAAGAGCTTGGATTTCAATCTCGTCATCGCCCGTAATTATCATATCATCAACGTAAACCAAGAGAATGATAGTTCTGTCCTCTTTCCTTTTAACAAAGAGTGTATGATCAGCATTCCCTTGTTTAAAGCCAAACAATGTCATGACTTTGCAGAACCTATCAAACCATGCTCTGGGTGATTGTTTAAGGCCATACAAAGCTTTTATCAACCTGCAAACCTTTCCTTTTGTTTCAATTTCAGGAGGTGGTAACATGTAGACCTCTTTGTGAAGGTTGTCATTCAAAAAAACATTTTTCATATCTAGCTGGAATAGCGGCCAATCATATTGAGAAGCAAGAGAAAGAATAACTCTGACTGATTTGAGTTTTGCAACCGGAGCGAAGGTCTCCAAGTAATCCACCCCATATGTTTGAGTGAATCCCTTAACAACAAGTCTGGCTTTATATCTGACCACTTCACCCTCTGAGTTATACTTGATAGCATAGACCCATTTAGAACCAACCAAGTTCTTCCCTTTGGGGGATCTACTAATTCCCAAGTACCATTCTTATTAAGAGCCTCCACTTCTTCATTCATTGCTTCCAGCCACCTTGAGTCCCTTACAGCTTCATAATAAGAAGAAGGTATGACATGATTTGATAGCTGTGAAACAAAGGCATGATATGAAGAAGACAAACGAGAATAAGAAACATGGTTGAGTACATGACCTGACCCCCTTCCTAACAGCAATTGGAAGGTCCAGCTCATTCATATTTAGGGGTGCGATTGGTTCAACCAATGAGGATACGGGATCAGGAGCCAAAGCTTCCGATTCAACTAGCCGATCAGTAGTAGGTCCTTGCTTATGTCTTCGTCGCTTGTAAGTAATAATTTCTTGTGAAGCCTGCGAACCTAGTAATGGAGCATCTAGTTAAATAGGAGAAGGAACCACTTGAGGTACAAGGGAAGGAGTAAGATTCTCCTCCTGAGGACGAGTCTGGGGAAAATAATAGGACTCGGACTCAAAAAAGGTAACATCCTTCAAGACATATCTAGTCTTAGTAACAGGATCAAAACACTTGTAGCCTTTCTGGCAAGTAGAATACCCTAGAAAAATTCCCCGTATAGAGCGAGGATCAAGCTTAGAGGATTTGGGACCAAGAACATGAATAAAACAGAGGGAGCCAAATACCCGAGGTGTAAGGGAGAACAATGTTATGTTAGGACGAAGAATCGTGAGAGGGCACCGATACCCGAGACCTTTTGATGGTAGACGATTAATGATATAAGCAGCTGCAAGAACAACATCAACCCAGAAATATTTTGGTAAATGACGCTGAAATAATAATGCGCGGGTTGTTTCAAGGATATGACGATTTTTTCTCTCAGCCACTTCATTTTGCTGTGGCGTGGAGGGACAAGATGACTCATGAAGAATCCCTAAATCCTCTAGAAAAGTATTTAGGGACTGTGCAAAGTATTCCCGTGCATTATTAGATCGAAGAGTTTTCACTTGTGTGTGGAATTGAGTTTCAACCATTCTGCAATAATGTTGAATGAGTCGAGGAACTTCGTCTCTGCCTCTCATCAAATAAAGCCATGTACAGTGGGTGTAATCATCAATGAAAGAGATAAAGTATCGATGGCTATCCAAAGAAGGCACAGGAGAGGGATCCCACACATCTGGATGAACAAGGTCAAACGGGGACGAACTTTTATTCATGGACTCAGAAAAATGAGTTCTACAATGTTTGGATAACTGACAAACTTCACATTGAAGAGACTCAAGAGAAACAGAAGAGAAGAGATTAGGAAATAGGACCTTTAATGACCGAAAAGATAAATGTCCCAAACGAGAATGCCACAACAGGATTTCTTGATGCTTATTTTCTGAACACTGGGCTGTAGACTTCAGAGCAGTTGTTGTTCCAAGATGATAGTAATAAAGACCTCTATTTCACGGCCAGTCCCAATCGTTTGCTTGGTCTCGAGATCCTGAAAGACACAATGATCAGGAAAAAAGGTTACTGAGCAGTGTAGTTGTTTAGTAATACTACTAACAGAAAGTAAATTAAGAGAAATGGAAGGGACATGAAGTGCAGAGGGTAGGTTAAAGTGTTCTGCCAGTTGTATGGAACCTTTTCCCAGCCACAGTAGCTTTGCTGCCATCAGCAATGGTCACTTTATCCTGCCCAGAAGACAAAGAGTAGGAAATGAAGGAATTAGCAAGATTTGTCATATGATCCGTAGCTCTTGAGTCAATGACCCAGGGGCTACAAGATCTTTACCCATTAATACTTAAACTCCAGGTCACGGATACCTGTGTGTGCTTGCGACGAATTGATAGAGGCAGAAGATGAAGTCTGAAGCCGCGATAAAAAGTGCTGAAGATTGGCAATATCAGTAGATGACAACTTAATATTAGAAGGTACCGAGGAATCAGTAGTTTCCCCATCCACTATTTTCTGGGCAGCAAGATTCCCACGACTAGGAACCTTCTTGTCACTGTATTTGAATTTTTCAGGTTTTTTTTTGGATATTTCTCCTAACAAAAATCTGAATCATGATTAGTCCTTTGCAGTGCCGACAAAGTTTTCCACCTTTTCCTTTTGTTCCCCAGACTTGAACTTGTTTGTAGAACCGACAAAAGCAGATGTCTCCCCAATTGGAGTGCTTCCTGCAGAAATATTATCTTTGTTGTTCATGGTCCTTCTCCTGCCTTCCTCACTCAGAATTTTGTAGTAAACTTGTTCTAAAGAGGGAGTAGGATCAAGACTAAAAACTTGTCCTTTTAAATTTTCAAATTCTGCATGAAGCCCATCAAGAAACTTAATGATTCTGTCCTTCTCCAGAAGCTTCAGATATCTCTGATGATCATCAGTGGAAATCCAATTGTCCATCCTGTAGTAGTCAAACTCATCCCATAACCCTTTTAGAGCAGTAAAATAATTTGTAATAGACATAGAACGTTGCTCAAGTTTAAAAATTTGACTACTTATCTGATAAGTACGCAGCATATCATGCTTGCGCCTATACATCTGCTCCAGTGTCATCCACATATCAACAGTTGTTTTGTTATGAAGAATGACCTGTTTGATGCCAAAACTCACAGAATTAAGTATCCAAGTCATTACTAGAATATTGTCACGCCTCCAAGTACGAAAACTAGGATCTTTCTCATCTGGTTTCACTTTAATCCCATGAAGAATATCAAGTTTATCATGACCTTCAACATAAAGCTTAACAGCAACTGCCCACGATGCATAATTTGTTTCGGTCAATTTTTTTGAGGTTATCTGAAGACTAGATCCTTCAGGTCCTGTGATTGTGAAAATTGGTTGTACCTGTCCAGAAGAAGCCAAAGGATCTGTAGACATCCCAGAACTTTCTCCAGAGGTGTCCGCCATAACAAACCCTAAGGAGAGATGAAGATAAGCGTCGAGCGCTACAGAGGATGAACGCCAGCCACCAGTGCGGCAATCAAGCAAGTGGCAGGGAGGTCTTCTGATGCTCACGGCAAAAAAACCCAAAAACGCAGGCGAGAAGAAATAAAAAAACCGGCGGAAAGGAAGCCCAAGGCCAGGCGAGAGGAAGTCCAAAATCCGGAAATCCAAAAATGGCCAGCAGCGCCTCCCTTCTTCGCGGAAGCGCGACTGTTGCTTCGCGTGCGCTCGAGGAGAGAGTGGCGGCCACTAGGTCGCGTCGCGGAGGCGCGCGCGATAAGAGCGCTGCGGCTTGTGTGCAAGCGACTAAGGGAAGAAGAAGGCGAACGTGCTACTGACCAGACCAGGGGACAACTCCATCGGAAACAAGGACAGAATAGGAGAATCAAGGGCTTACCAATGTGGAGGTCAGTCGTTGAGCAGATCAAGCCACGCCCAATCACCGTCAAGGGTTTGCCGTGCGCCCTAGCTCTCCTTCTGCCTGGCGTGCCGCGATCGAAGCAATAAGGAAACCCCCAGCGCCGCCGTTGGCTAGCCCAAGAACGGTGACCAGTAAGTCCCTCTGATCCGCCGAGCTCCGATGGGGAGAACAAGAGGAAGCGATCGGGGAAGAGAGCTGGACACTCGGCTCCAGTAGCTTGTGATCGATCCGCAATCAGGGAAGAGGGAGGTCACACGAGAGGGGAAAGGGACGATCCCGAGGTTTTGAGGAGCAGAGAAGTGACAACGCGTGCCGGGACGACGCATGTGGTGTTGCGTGGGAGAAAGAAAAAAAAAAAGAAAATTAGGGTTTTGATAAACGTGGCTATGATACCAAGTTGTAAAACTCGTAATTGCATTAAACCAAGACCCTGTACAAGACTTATATAACTTGCATAACCCTAATGACACAAAATAGGAAAAGACCCAACTACCCTTGCAACTTACAACAATAAGTATAACTTGAATTTAACAAGTAATCAAATAAGTATATTGGCATAAAAATTGAGTAATAAGACAACATTTAACTTGTCCCAAAGTCAACCCATGTGGACAAAGTGATAGATAACATGCCGATCTCTTGCTGTACAATTTTCTACAAGGTTATTTCGAAAATCTTAGCGAGCAAAATGTCTGCCATATTGGATCAGATATTACATCAATCCCAAACAACTTTTGTGCAAGGTTGTCTCATTGTTGACAATATTCACATGACCCAGGAGCTTTTTAGAAGGTACAAAAAGAAACAAATTTCTCTGAGGTGTATTATGAAGATCGACCTTCAAAAAGCTTTTGACTTGGTACTATTAGGACTTCTTACATGAGGCCTTTATTAGACTGTAATTCCCAAAAAAATTTGTTGCATGAATTATGAAGTGTGTGACTATCACATCCTTCTTGATAGACATTAATGGATGACATTTGGTCTTTTCCAAGGAGCCAGAGGTTGAGACAAGGTGTGCCTTTGTCACTATATCTTTTTGGTATTTGTGTGAAAATTTTTGGGTGACAGATACAATAGTGCATAGGCAACCCTAGTTTTAATTTCCATCCCAAGTGTGCCCACCTCAGACTAGCGCACTTGGCCTATGCAGATGATCTACTTCTTTTTAGCAGAGGCGATGTAAGTTTAGTTGATACACTGACTACTTGCTTACCGGAGTTTGGTGTGACATCTGGCCTTCAGATCAACTAAAGTCTTGTATCTATCTAGCTGCCGTTGATGACACGACACGTGTATAACTACTTTCCATTACGGGCATTTAGGAAGGTCCCATGCCGTTCAGGTATCTAGAGATTCCTCTAGTGGCTATGGATTTTTGATTACAGCTCACTACTGGATTCACTACTGGCTACAACACATATCAATGCTTGGCCTCAAGAAACACTATCTTATGCGGGCAAGGCGCAACTCATTACCTCTTGACTCCAGGGAGTGGAGTGTATCTGGTTATCTATTTTACCACTTCCTATGAGTATTATTGATCGTATTTATAACATATGCAGATCTTTTATATGGATATCTAAACATCCTCCAATCTCTTGGGCAGATATGTGTAGACTTAAGGATGAAGGTGGTTTGGAGTTTTGAGACTTACGTGCTTGGAACTTAGCTCTTTTTGGCTAAAGTGTTATGGCAGATACATACCAAAGGAGGATGCTCTTTGGATAAAGTGTAGGGTTCTTATGCGAAAAACAATATAAACACGCAGTGGAAACTGATCCCTTCAGAGATCCATGCGAAAGTCGTATACAAAGTTGGATGGAGTGGTTACCTTTGTTGCCCCGACAACAACTTTGGTTTAGCATATCTTAGCACGATCAGGATGGTCACGCCTCTACCAGTATCCACACGAACACATTCCACGCTTGTCACATGAACTCAGATACGGAGAAAAACTAACTTCGTTGTACTAGCAACTTGGATGGTTTAACAAGTGGAGAGGAAGAGGGAAAGCAAGTTTTGGCCAAGAGAATAAGAAGAGCAAGAAGAAGACTATCTCACACTTTAAAAATAATGAAAAAACCTTTTATATTATCCAATGAATACCAAAGGGGTTTTCCCTTTTGATCTCCCTTTGATTAATGCTCATTAATCTCAATGAATACTTTTAACCTTTTGTATTCAACCAATGAATACCAATGGTTTTGCCTTTTAGTCTTCTTCTTTAATCATGCTCCATTAAACTCTTTTAATGGACATTAATCCCTTTTACTTGGTTGAATCTAATACAATGAGTCTAACTCAGATTCGACTCAATCCATAATCTAAAGGGTTGGATTCATTTAAGTCTAACTCAGATTAGACTTAACTCTTTAATCTTAAGGTTCATCACATTTTAGTCAAATTAAAATGAACCTATCTTCAAACTAACATGTTATTTGTGTGTGACTCAATAGACTCTCGTAACGTTGAGAATGTATTTAAAACTATTTTATATATATAAGCAATGAGTGATATTTAGTAATGCATCATTACTACCCAAGTGACGAGAATTTCGAGATCTGACTTAACCTTTCTGCGTCTATTATCTTCTTTAACTTAGTTCTTTTATTTTCGATATCTAGATTGATTAATGAGGCATAGATCATGCAATGCTCTTATCAATCTTTATGTTTCTTAATCTCTAAGTAGACTTACTTAACTAAATGAGCTCAATATCTCATATTGACTTATTTGGACATGGACATGCACTTTAGTAGTCCTACTTAATCAAGAGGCCCACAAATATCACTCCCGTCATATGGAAGAGATATATCCCATTTACATCACTCATATCCCTCCACATAACTTATTATACTTTGGTGACGTTTGTCGATACTAAAGTACATAATTCCTTATGTAGGGAACCGTAGTGACTTCAGGTTTAAAAACTATTTATACCAATAGTCACTATGAGAAAGTTTATGACACTTTTATACACCCATGAAACTTTCTCATGACAGGTCAATTTTGTACATATTTGCTAATATATACTTATATGTCGACTTGATATCTCATATCCATGACTTGTGAGATTAAGTCGTCAATTGACCTACATGCTAGTCTCAATGCATTAATATTGTTCTTGTATGTTAATGCTTGACTAGGAATATTTAAGAATAGTATTCTCGATTACCTCATAATCAATTCAACCAATTGATATGCTGTATATTAGAACCTACTATTCTAAGACATTATTATATTTATTCAGCTAACACAATTATAAAGTAAATATAATAACCAAAGCATTGTCTTTTATTTATAAATATTTACTTTATGACCTAAGTCATTCAACTTATGATTGACTCTTAAGGCTAACACTAGCAATCTCCCATTAGCACTAGAGTCAATCACTGAAGTATCTAATACCGAGTGATCTAGTGTGACTATCACGCTTCTTCTGTGCCAAAGCCGTGGTCAGTGGGTCCGCTACGTTAGCATCTGTTGATTTCTTGCATAGTCTCACATCTCCTCTAAATATCGGAAATAATCTATAGTTTGTCTCAAGTACTTAAGAATATTCTTGACTGCAATCCAATGACTTTCACTTAAATCCGACTGACATTTGCTCGTCATACTCAATGTATATGAGACATCAGGGCGAATACATAGCATGATAGACCCTATAATAGATGCATAAGAAATCATACCTATGCGATCTCTCTCCTCCCTAGTAGAGGAACATTGAGCCTTAGAAAGACACACTATGTGACATTGGTGGAAATCCTTTCTTGGAATTTTGCATGGCCAAACGATTAAACACTTTGTAAATATAGGTCTTTTGACTTAGGCCAAACAATCTGTTAGATCTTACTTTATAATTTTGATGCCTTAAATGTATGTTGCTTTACCTACGTCTTTCATTGAGAAATAATTCACAAGCCATATCTTGACAGACTGTAGGACAGGGATATCATTTCCAATGAGAAGTATGCCATCTACATACAAGATCAGAAAGATAACTTTGCTCCCACTAACCCTTTTATAGATACAAGGTTCATCTTCATTTTTAATGAAACTAAATGCTTTGATTGCATCTTCGAATCGAAGATTCCAACTTTTAGAAGCTTACTTTAAACCATAAATAGACCTTTGCAACTTACCTACCTTTCTAACATTCTTTGGATCTACAAAACCCTCAGGTTGTGTCATGTACACATCCTCGAGTAGATTTCAATTTAGAAATGCAATTTTGACGTCCATCTGTCAGATCTTATAATCATTGTAAGCTGCAATAGCAAGCATGATCCGAATAGACTTAAAAATCGTAATTGGTGAAAAGGTTCCATCATAGTCTATAACATGAATTTGCTTGAATCCTTTAGCTATTAATCACCCTTTATAGGTATGCATAAGATTATTCATGTTAATTTTTCTCTTAAAGATTCATTTACCATTGTGAACCTCATGACTTCTAGCTATTTATCAGAATTTGGGCTCATTATAGCTTCCTTATAGGATATAGGTTCGTTCAAATCAACAAGCATTATATCATCATGGTCACACAGGAGAAATGAATATCTCTCAGGTTGCCGACGTATCCTATCAGATCTGCGTAGAACTTGTTCTACTGGAACAGTTGTAGCTCCACAACTTCTTGCGGTGTTACAAATTCATGATTCAAAATATTTTGTGATGCTTGTTCAATTTCTATCAAGGCCTCAGTGCTAATATGTGCATCTTGAATTTCTTCAAGATTGATTTTACTCCCATTAGTTCATCTAGAAATAAACTCTCATTTTAGAAAAATACCATTTCTAGCAACAAACACTTTGCCTTGTATAGGATTATAAAAGTAATATCCCTTCGTTTCTTTGCGATATTCTACAAAATAGTACTTATTTGATTTGGGTCTTACTTTCTCTAAGACTTGATGTCGTAAGTTCACAACTCCAAATTTCATGAAAGATATCTTGGGACTCTTCCTAGTTCATATCGTATATGGTGTCTTTATGACGGCTATATACAGAATGCAGTTAAGTGTGAAAATAGACGTCTCCAGAGCATGCCCCAGAAAGCAGTAGGAAGATCTGTATAATTCATCATTGATTATACCATATCTAATAAAGTACGATTCTTCCTCTCTGATACGCCATTGTGTTCCAGGTGGAGTGAGTTGAGATATGATCTCACACTCAACGGATAGCCATGAAACTTTGGCTAAGGTACTCCCCACCTCGATCTGATCAAAGCATCTTAATACGTTTTCCAAGTTGGTTTTGCACTTTATTCTTGAATTCCTTGAACTTTTCAAAAGATTCTGACTTGTGTTTCATTAGATACACAGCCATATCTATTGACATCATTAGTAGAGTAATGAAGTAGAGAAATATACTGATAGTCTCCTTTAGTTGCTATATTGAAAGGGCATAAACATCGGTATGTATGAGGCCTAACAAATCATGCTCACCAATCGATTGTTGATTCATGATCATAGATTGGTAATCACTAATCGATCACCTTAATCAATCCATGAGCTTTCTGTGCTCGATTTTAAGTCCAATCGATTATTGAAAGCCACCAATCGATTGATGTTTACAATCGATAATTTGTGCAATTTTAAGGCTGGTAATTGATTGGTGATTGGTAGCTTCAATCGATTAGCCTGATCAATTTGAATCAATTCTGGTCTCACCACAAGGCCAACAATCAATTGGCAAGATTAGCAACCAAGTAATCGATTCAGATCAATTTATGCCTGAGTTTAGTAGTCAATTGATTGCCTTGTTCAGGCAATCATTTGGTGTCAACTGATTGGTCAGGCTAGTCGATTCCAGATGATTATGTTCGCAATTTAAGGCTTGACAATCGGCCCGACCTGGCAATCGATTACACCATCATGATTTCACCTAAATTAGATCGAATGCGGCGATTTTCCAAAAAACAAAAAAAGGTGGTTCACTACTTTTCTTCATGTTCTTTGTAATCTTCACAAACAACTTAGAAAAACAAGCCTTTCCTAGTTTTTTCTTAACAAGAGTTCGGTCGATCAAATACTAGATATATTGAAACTAGGATGAAATTAATAGATCGACGATGAACCAAACTTTAATCCATGAAAACGTTAAAACAACCAACCTAGCTCTGATATTAATTGATGGAAATTATAAATCCTAAGCCTCATGAATTCTAGAAAGTCGAATAAGAATTCTAAATAGGAAATACAATATTGAGCATGATCTAGTTTCATTATAAACATGGCATAAAACAATAAATGCATAAATAGAAACAATGAATCTGATTACAGCGGAAAAATTGTCATTGTCTCAAGCATTGTCCAAGAATAAAAAATCCCTAAGGAAGAAGAAGAAACAGAGGGTTGATCTTCCTTGTTGGAATTAGGATGACGGCTTCGAAAATCCTCCCCAATGAGAAACGAGGAGTCTGTCAAAATGCTCTAATCGAATGGGAACCAACCCTATATATAGTATATCCGTATCTGTTATCATCCCATCAATTATAACGGATCGGACTAAAGGGTACACATATAACCCATATCGAATAACCCGGAACCCAATAAACCTTAATTAGATCGCTTAAACAGGTTTGGTTTGTATCCCTATATACAAATTACAAATAAGCAGATTTAAAAGAGATAAAATCCAACATAACCCACATGAACTCCTACAACCAGTTAACATATTGAACAGTATTCCTCGAACATCAAAATCCTAAAACATTGTCAACTTTGACCTGGGATGATTGTACCAACAATCTTAACATCTTGTTGAAGCCTGTTACAACTTGGACGACCTGAATTCTTAACACCTTGGCAAATATGGGGTATAGTTCAACTAAATGTTATAGTTTGCTTGCTTACCGACCCTGCATCAAGCCTGTTAGTAAGTCACTAGCAATACTTCATATGTTTGAGGACGTTGGTATGTTTGGAATCAAATTAGATACTCTTTGGATTATAGTGTCAAAGTAGCACCGAGACATGAGGAGTTACTAATTAATTCCAGGGAGAAATCAACCTTTAGAGTTTTACAGAATCTCAGAAGTTATCTGGGAAAAGAGTTTCTTATTTCGCTATCAAGGTCATCTTCAATTTGTGGGCATTCTGATGCAAATTTGTCTATAGATAAATGATCCACATGTGCATTTTGTTATGATGTAATCTGATTTCCTAGGAGATGAAGAAGAAAACTGTTTTATCTGGATGTGCAGAGGTGAGGTCTAAGGTCATGACCCTACGAATATGAATTTTACTAGGTCAAACAGTTTATAACTATATTGGGATATGCTCTAATAGAACCAATGAAGTCAAGCTACAACAACTAAACTTCTATGCACAACCTCTAACCTAGTGTTTAACGAGAGAACAAAGAACATCAAGATCGATTGCTACTTCATCGGAGAGAGTGAAGTCTAATGAGACTGTCACCTCATTTGCTAGCTCCAATAATCAACTAAGAAACTTAATGACTAAACTCTTACGAACTTCCATAATTGAGGATGTTGTTAACAAGCTGAATATCTATAATATATTTGAATCAACCTGAGGCTGAATGTTATGACCCTAATTTATAAATACTAGTAATATCAATAATGCCTATTTGGAATATTTACATGGTTTAATTATATGCAAAGTTGAGAGAACTCTACCTACGGCGATAACTATAGGGGATCGAGCCTAATAGCATAGGAGGATCCATATAGCCAACCCCACTTAGTGGAATAAAAGCTCGATTTTGTTGTTAAAAGAACTCTACCTACAGTGATAACTATTGCAATTTTATTAGTGGGAGAAGTGTCCGTCTCATATGGTATCAAATATATTTTGTTTCCTTTTATTGGGGCATTAACTTCTCTTGACATGGTCATTTGATATTGGGTTGGAACAGGCTTGCTGGTGCTGCTATTGTTGCCCCTGTTTCCAATTATTGGTGGCGTGGTTTTCCTTCTAATTTATCAAAGGAAGCTTATAATCTGCAGTTCCTGCAAGATAAATGGGCAGTTGGAGTAGCTCATTATGCTCCTTGGTTGACATACTGGTGGAATACTCAGAAATTGTTTCCTGGTTCAAGTGTTATACATAAACGTGCTGATGGTTTTTCATCTGCAGACCTCAAGGTCTTCCCAAAGCTTGCGCTCAGAGAGCAATATGCGGTAATACAGTCTTGCATCTGTCCTTTTGCCTCCATAGCTATTAGCACTAGCTATTTCTCATTTATGAATTGTCAGTGAAATTGCAAATATGATTTATTGGTTTCAGATTCTGGTATTGATTACTACGTTTGAATATTATATCCGAGTATAAATATATTGCCTGTAAATTTTCTATTGAGAAAATTATCACTTTTGCACAAGTCTTTAAGCACTACTGTTGGAATCTGAATATTACAAGAATCATTCCGATTCTCAAGTATTATCTAATCGACCAAAAGGGATATATGAAATATAATTGTGCACAAATGTGAATCTGGTTGATTCAACATGTTAGAAAATAAAAGAAAACAGATCATGCATCCTATAGTTTGGAGGGAGAGAATTTATTTATATTGACAGTAGTTCTTGTACTTGCAAATATCTTTTCTCAAAGTTGTTATCACTTACATTTCCCTATTAAATTAGCAAACTTCAGCTGAAAATGCATACTTGTTTTCTGATTGTGCTTCACTGAACTGTCTTTGTTAATTCGTTTCTTTATTTTATGTAGAGAAAGCAATCAACATGAAGATGTGTTTGTCCCCCATACGTTCAGTATCAATTAAATCATTTTTACATAGAGAAACCAATGCTCTTCTAATTTTTTAGAATAATGATTGAGAGAGTGAAAATGGGAGAGTGAAAATCATAGTGAATGACGTGACACCTTGCATGCACGATCTTCGACGGGTTCACCGTGCCCCCCAGGGTATAGTTTGATTTGGGGCGGCGGCCGAAGGCCGCCGATAGTGTCCAAGCGATAATCGGACGTGTGCATGTAAAGTGTCACGTCATACCATGTCATGCCACATCATTCACTATGATTTTCACTCTTCCATTTTCACTCTCCCTATCATTGCTAAAATTTTTACCATGGTGCCATAGAAATTTTGATTTTGATTTTTTTTTGGGGAAAAACCTAACAAGTAATCATGATGAGACAATACTTCTCTGATTTAACTTTATGCCTGCGAACTTTAGGCACAAGTAAGGCAACAAGGAGAATACCTGTCGCTGCATCGTGACATGATCATTGGGTTCGGTCACTGGGAGTTCAGTCCGTTAGAACTTGACAACCCATTTCCCAACAATGAAGGATCCGTTCACCTGTGGCATGGCACAGAGGATACCATTGTGCCATTCATCCTTTCACGTTATATCAGCCAAAAGTTATCGTGGATCCAGTACCATGAAGTTCCAGATGCAGGCCACATGTTTCCGTTGGCGGATGGCATGAGTGATGTTATCATAAAGGCGCTTTTAGTGGGGGAAAAGTAACAGCTTCTATCACCTTTATTTTCCCATCTCTAGACTCGATTAGTTTATTTTCATGTTTAAAAATTGCTCCAATCTTAATGTCCAACATGCAACTTGGTCAGTGGTTCAATTTGTCCTCCAACTTGCAACTCGTATTGGTTCTCAGGGCGTTGAATGAGGATTTTAATTGAAACTCTTTCGTATGCAATTTTAATTGAGAATTGTAGGCTTCGGTGGGCTTGGACTGGACTGGAGGCTGCTGCGCTATGATTTCTTTGCATTTTTTTTCTCACTTCACTTTCTCTTGGTAAAATTGCCATATTAATGGGATTCTGACCACACATTTGGCAAAACTCCAACATGACTTGAACAATTAGAATGTATGTGCGGTTTTGGAGATGATTTCGGAACATTTCGACATTAAATTTAAAAAAAATATCAAAGGAGCAAAGTTGATTGGATCATCCCTGTATGATCTTTACATCGATATAATTGGAAATAGAATTTTAAATTGAACATACTGTTTTCAACCAAATCCGAGATTATTTGATCAGTTTCAAAGGTCACCTTAGTGTCGCATATGTTTTGGTATTTTGGGAGGTGCAAAATGGACCATCATAGATCTGAAATATTTTGACATTAAATATAATGTGATGTGAAATAGGTCAAACTGGAATGCATCATTAGTTAGTTTGACTTATCAGTGGAATCAAGTCAAATTACTCTAATTTGTTCATTTAACTGAACCTGGTTACATCATCAGTTTGATGTATTTTATTGAAACAAATTGAATTGATTTAATTACTTTTCTCGTTGTAAGGAAGAAGGTTTGACGGTTAGAGAGGGTGAATAACATTGGTAAATATAAAGTCATACTCTTGCTAATGTTTAGCAAGTTCAAAAATATAAAATAATATGCAATAAAATTAAACATGAACAAGTCAATGTCTAACAAATTATATAATGTGATTAAAAAAAATAATGACCTTTTAAAATCGGTCTTACGAATATATAGAAAGGTAAATACAGATACATAAATAGAAAGTGCATGATAGAGTGAAATTAGATCATTAATTTTTGAAAATCGACTCCTAACTATTATAACAAAGATGTCATCTATTCACAGTCGTGCTGTCTCAGGAGGAAAAATTACAAAATAAAATTAATATAATATAATTTAGAACTTTCATTTAATATTGTTTAAAATCTTCTTTTCTACTTCATGACCCATAATTCTTCGGCATGCTACATTCAAAAAGGTGTACTAATTTTCCTTTTTAAGATAGCTGCTAGAGGTGAATATTTTTTTTATAATAATCTTCTTACATTACATGATTAACAAACAAAGAAGATTTAGGCTATAATTCCGAGAGAGAGAGAGAGAGAGAGAGAGTTCAAGAGATTGGATAATTTTTTTTTTGTTTTTTTGCTAACCTTTTAATGTTTTGGTGTAATCAGGGGAACCCAACTTAGTCTTGATAGATTATGATTGTATTTTGATATTTGAGTAATATATTTATTGTATCAAGTAGGTTAAGAATGATTGAATATTTAATAGTCAATGAAGTTTAAATGGGATAAGGTTGGCTAGACATTTAACAATGGTTGAAGTTCATAGGCGGGACATTGAGAAGTCTAATAGGTGTTGACTAGAGACACCGAATAAGTTAATGAGGATTAAATGTTAGATATTGGAGAAATTTAATAGGTGTGACAATGGAAGGCCTAACAAGTTAAGGAGGACTAATGTTTGGCAACTGATTAAGTCTAGGTAGATCATGAAGAACTAGACGCTTGGCAATTATGAAAGTGTAGGTATGTTATGGAGGACTAAATGTTTGAAAGTGATGGAAGTTTAGATGAGTCATGGAGGATCGAATGTGTGATAAGTGATGAAGTAGATAAGTGAACTCTAGGCAAGTGATGAGATCTTGATAGGTCAAGGTTGTTCATGCAGACATCACCATATATTCCTATATTTTGATATATGACGAAAGGATTTAAAGTTAGTTTGTGAATGTTTTAATGCGTGAGTCAAGCGCATAATGTAGAAACTTGACAGAAGAGTTTTGGTAGGTGAGGTGACCAAATACCAAGTAGAAGAAGCCTTGGTAGGTCAGGTGACCAGATACCAAACAGAGGAGCCTTAGTAAGTCAAGGGGACTGAGCACTAAGCAGAAGGGAGAAACCCTAATGGGCCAATGAGATCAGACACTAAGCAACGGAAGCTCTAGTCAGTCAGGGAAATCGTGTAGGATCGAATAGAGCATGAGGAGTGTAGATTTGATACATTTCTATCCTTGTTTTAATGCTCATTCACTTGTTTTTACAGTATCTTATTTACGTAGTTATGCCCCTACTCAACTTTTTATCAACGTATTTTTCTCCTTTTACTCAGAATATGCTCTTCTCTTGTTTTATTAACAAGAAGCAATTCGGAGTGGAATGGACGAAATGGAGCAACATGATCACTAGAGTTGAAGCTGGGATTGAGTCGTGTGGGATCACACAACCAAGTGACCTCACATGACATGGTCGTGCCATCTTGGCATGGCTGTGTTCTGCTCCTAAGGGTTGGCCATTCCTGGTTGGTCGTAGGTGGCACGGTCGGGCCGTGCCCCTGGCATAGCCTGTGCTGCCCACTTGTCGTTCCCCGTGCCCCAGCTGTCGCAACTGGCTCGACCCATGCCATCCCCAAGGCAGGGGCATGCGATCCCTGCTATAAAAGGGGAACTCCTCTCTTTTGTATGGGAAGTTTCCACTTGCGAAGACACCACTCTTGGCCATGTTAGTAGGAGCCCTAGAGCTAATTATGTGATGATTGACTGGGACTTTTTGTATCATATTCTATCATTAATAAATGCATGTTTGGTTATTATACTTTATATTTGTGCCAAATAACTAAATGTAATAATGTTCTTTGGTAGTAGGTTCTTATTTACATTATATCAATTGGTTGAATCGATAGTGAGATGATATAGAGAATACTATACTAAACCATTCCTAGTCAAGCATTAATATTCAAGGACAATATTAATTCATGGAGACTAGCATGTAGGTCAATTGATGACTTGAGCTCACAAGTCATGGATATATGATATCAAGTTGATATATGGGTATACATTAGAGAATGTGTACTGAATTGACCTGCCATGAGAAAGTTTCATAGATTGTCATATGAGTGTCATAAACTTTCTCATGTGAGTATGAATAATCCTTAGACCTGAAGTCACTAGGGTTCCCTACATAAGGAGTTATGTACTTTGGTATTGTCAAACGCCACCCGTAACAGGGTGGACTATAAAGGCGATCACTGGGTATGTAATGAATTATGCAGAGGGATGTGAGTGATGTAGATGAGATCTATCCCTCTCATATGACGGGAGAGATATCTGTGGGCCCTTTGATCGAGTAGGGCTACTAAAACGCATGGTCATGCTCAAATGAGTCAATATGAGATATTGAACTCATTTGTTTGAGTGGGTCTACTTGGGGATCAAGAAACACAAAGATTAATCAAGGATGACACGGTCTATGCCTCATTAGTCAATCTAGATATCGAGGATGGAAGGACAAGGTCATATATTGTCATAGTCACGGAGGTTAAGTCGGATCTCGATTTTCTCATCACTTGGGTAGCAATGATGCATTGCTAGATGCTGCTCATTGCTTATGTGTCTAAAGCGGTTTAGACATATTGCCAACGTTACGAGAACCTATTGGGTCACACATTAAGGACATGATGCTTCGAAGATTAATTTATCTTAGTTTGACTAAGATTTGATCCGAATTGGATTAATTGAGTTAGACTCAAGTGAATCCAATTGGATTATGGGATTGAGATCTAATTTGAGTTTGACTCATTTAGATTAGACTTAACCACATTTGAATGAGATATTAATTTATTAAAATGTTTAATAAATTAATAATAGAGGAAGATGAAAAGTTTCTCTTCATTGGATAAAGAGAAGTTGAAGAGCCACATGAGAAAATGTGCTCTAAGTGGGTTTTTATTAGCATTAATAGAGGGAAGCTAAAGGGATTTATGGGATAAGTATAAAAGAGTTTTTCTTGTCATTTGGATGATGAACTTGTCATTCTTCCTTCCCTTCCTTCTCTTGGCCAAAATTCCTCTTCTACCTCTTCTTCTTGCTTTGTGAATCTCCTCTTGTGGCTAGCACCACAAAGGTGATTCTGTTGGTGCAATCGGCCTAAGTATGATCGGGTAGATCATGGTTTTGATGTGTGTGTCAATATGATTAAGTTAGGGTGTCATGTTGGTTTGATATGTATGGTTGAGTCTTGCAGGACTTGGTGAATCACACATGGAGAACGCATCCGAGGGACGAGAGCCGAAGGAAGATGACTCCAAGGGCAAGCCGGGGAAGTAGACTTCAAGGGCATACGTGAAGGATGGCATGGAGGCAAGATGAGGGCTTGTGTGCGCATCTGAGAGACGACAGCCGGTGGAAGAGAACTTCAAGGGGCGAGCCAAGGGAGTGGACTTCAAGGCACACACGAAGGGTGGTCTTCAGAGTGAGTTTGAGTGAGAATGTACTCTAGGCAGTCGACTGCGGGAAGGGCAGTCGACTGCCAAACCTCACAGAAAGATCAGTTGACTGGTCTTGGATCAGTCGACTGATCAGTTTAAAAACTAGCCATTGGGCTAGTCGTTGGCTAGCGACTGGCTGGGGACTAGTCAGGGCAGTCGACTGGCGTCGGGCTGGACTGCTTAAGGAGCAGTCCTCTACTCTATTTAAAGGGAGACTTTTGAGCATGTTAGAGTTGCGGTTCTAGAGTGTAGAATCCTACTGTTAGTGCTCAAAGTCTCATTCTCTTCCTCTCACTTTCATTTCTACTTTGTAAAGAGGAAGAAGGTAATCTTGTGAAGGTTTTTCCATCTTGAAGGAGACGTTCATAGTGGAGGTCGTGCGTGTGGTGTGGATCCTTGGATTAGTCACCTCTCAGAGGTGGATACCAAGTAAATCAGGGGGTTAGCATTGTTTTTATTGTTTTATTAATTTTGTTCTTGTGTTTAGCTAACATCTTTGTAGACAAAATTGAAAGAAAACTATTCACCCCCTCTAGCTTAACGTAAAGATCCTAACAAGTGGTATCAGAGCCGGTTCGTTTCGGGAGAACTCACCGTCGACCGGAACATCGAAATGACGTTTCAAGTGGGATATAGCACCACACGACGACCATTCTTCGACGGTAATGATTTTGCATATTGGAAAGGTAGAATGAAATATTATCTTATGAATGATATTGAAAATTGGTTTAGTGTTGTAGATAGTTTTGACGTGCCAATGAATGATAGGGGAGAACCTCTTCCTATGAAGAATTGGTCAAAAGAAATCATGAAGAAAGCACAAGCAAATGCAAAAGCTACAACAACTCTACAATGTGGTCGTTCAAAAGAACAATTGAACAAGGTAAGACCATTCAAGACCGCAAAAGAGCTTTAGGAAAAGCTCATTGAGCTAAACGAAGGATCAAATGAATCGAGGAGAGCCAAGAAGGATCTCTTGGTAGCACAACTCCAATCTCTCACTATGAAGGCGAATGAAACCGTGAGTCAATTGCACGGTAGGGTTAAAGAGATCATCAATGAACTTCACATCATATGTGAGAAAATGGAAAATAGGGATCTTGTGAGGTATGTACTTCAATCCTTCCCTAGAACTACTTTATGGGCCTCAATGATTGATGCCTATAAAGTTTCTAGGGATCTCTCTTTAGTTAAGCTTGATGACTTATTTTGTGAATTTGAATTACATGAACATGATTCGGAAAAGTCTAGCGCCTCAATGGATAGCGACCAAGAGACATATATGGTAAGAGAAATGAGGAAAACTTTTAAAAGTTTTTCTAACAAATCTTATGGTAGGAAAGACTCAAGAAGTAAGGGCAAGGAAAGAGAGATCATTTACTACAATTGCCATGAAGAAGGGCACATGAAGAATGAATGCCCACTTTTGAAGAAAAGGGAAGAAAAGAAGGAGGAAAAGAAGGAGGAAAAGAAGAAATCAAAGGAAAAAGGGAAGAAAGCTACATGTCTAAAGGCAACATGGGATGATCCTTCATCATCGGAGGAGGAAGAACACCATGTGTCTTATTTTGCATTGATGGGAATGGACAACCTAGTGTCATCCGAAGATGAAAAGAGCTCAAGTAACGATGAAGAAGGGAGCTCGAGTGAAGGGGGAGACCAATCCTCAGATTCGGACATCTCGGTAACTGAGGTATACAAGCTGCCCCCTACTACACTTGTAAAAATTATCTCAAGTACTAATGATTATTTGTTTGATGCAAAAAGGAAAATTAAGAGTTTGAAAAATAAGGTTTGCATGTTAGAGGAATAATTAGCATCCATGACCATTACAGATAATATGCATGATTCTTCATTTAGCTTAAATGAGTCATTTCTAGAAAAAGAAAATAAGGAATTAAGGGAAAAGGTAGAAAGTCTCACTAAGGCCCTTGGTAAGTTTCAAATTGGCTCATAGAATCTTAATATGATCATTAATAGTCAATGAATCGTATACAACAATGCCGGGATAGGATATAGACCTAAGACCAAGGAAGTTACTTTTATTTCTCTTATGAGAAGAAAGGGAGCACTTAGAAAGAAAATTATTAGAGGCAATGTGAAGAAAGCATGAGTCCCTAAGAAATATTTGAATGATGCTTGTGGATCTAGTGTATGGGTACCAAAAGATTGTGTTTTTTGTGTTGTTTAGGTAGAAGAGAAGAAGGACTCAAACATGTGGATAGTGGATAGCGGGTGCTCAAGACATATGACCGGTGATGTGAGCAAGTTTTCCACCATTAGCTACTTAAAAGAAGGAACGGTGTCTTTTGGGAATAGTGGAAGATTCAAAATTATAGTTAGAGGCACAATTGAGGTATCATCTACAATTACAATTCATAAAGTGTTAGTGAGAGCCCTAGAGCCAATCATATGATGATTACTTTTTGGACTCATTGTATCATATTCTTGTATATATAGTTCTTATATATAAAGGCATTTCTTATGGTTATTGTACTTATGTGTATTGGTGCCAAATAACTTAGTATAATAACGTCCTTGAGTAGAAGGTTCTTATCTATATCAATCGATTAGTTGAATCGATAGTGAGATGATATAGAGAACACTACTCTTAATTATTCCTAGTCAAGTATCAACATTCAAGGACAATGTTAATGCATAGAGACTAGCATGTAGGTCAACATGATGACTTGATCTCACAAGTCATGGATATGAGATATCAAGTTGACACATGGGTATACATTAGAGAATGTATACTGAATGACCCACCATGAGAAAGTATCATGGATCGTTATATGAGTGTCATATACTTTCTCATGTGACTATTAGTATGACTATTAGTCCTTAGACCTGAAGTCACCATAGTTCCCTACATAAGGAGTTATGTACTTTGGTTTCGTCAAACGTCACCCGTAACTGGGTGGACTATAAAGGCGATTACTGGGTATGTAACAAATTATACGGAGGGATGTGAGTGATGTAGATGAGATCTATCCCTCCTATATGACGGGAGAGATATCATAGTCTTGATAGAGTAAGATCACTAAGTGCATGGCCATGCCCAAATAAGGCAATATGAGATATTGAGCTTATTTGATTATAGTGAGTCTACTTGGAGTTCAAGACACATAGATTGATTGGAGGATGACACGGTCTATGCTTCATATAAGATCAATCTAGATATCGACGATAGAAGGACATTGTCACATATTATGAAAGTCATAATTAGTAGTCACATTGGTGATGTTGAATCTCAACATTCTTGTAACTTGGGTAGCAATGATGTGTTGCTAGATACCGCTCATTGCTTATGTTTCTAAGAGGTTAGAAGCATTGCCAACGTTACAAGAACCTATAGGGTCACACGCAAAGAACAAATAGATGGAGAAAAAAAATAAAGTCAAGTTTGACTTGGCTAAATATGGAAAGTCCATAAAAGGCAAGTTTTGACTTGACCCAAATCCAAATCAAGTTTGACTTGACTTGGTTCCACTTCAAGTTAGACTTGACATGGGAGAAGAAATGGAGTCAAGTTTGACTTGACTAAATATGGAAAGTCCATAAAAGGCAAGTTTGACTTGACCCAAATCCAAATCAAGTTTGACTTGACTTGGTTCCACTTCAAGTTAGACTTGACATGGGAGAAGAAATGGAGTCAAGTTTGACTTGACTAAATATGGAAATTCCACAAAAGGTAAGTTTGACTTGACCAAAAGGCCACCTCACCTTGACTTGACCAAGTGATGACTTGGCTTGGTTTCCCCCCCATTTGAATTTGAATTCAAATTGAAAGGGGTTAAGGAAGGCCACCTAATGGCCATTAGTGGCCATTATGGCCGGCCACTTAATGGCCATTAATGGCCATTAAGTGGCCGGCCACCATGGGAGAACAAAAGGTGGTTTTGATTCATTTTTCCTCTATGTGTGTCTTCTCTTCTTCCTCTCCAATTGTTGGAGTTCTTCTTCTTCTTCTCCTCTTGGCCGAATCCTACAAGGTGCTAGCACACCTAAAGGATTTCCTCCATCTACTTTTGTTCGCGTGGATACTTCTAGAGGGACGGCACTTGACGTCCTAGAGATTCGACATCCAAAAGGAGCGAACGGGATTAAACGGGGCACGCATCAAAGGTAAAATGTTTATCCCTCTTTAGATCTAGGAGTAGATCGGGATTTGAAGCATGTAAACGAGCACTCGTAATTTTTGAAATGACTTTCTTCGCTCGGATCCTTGCTATTGGGGCTTTCGGGGTTTCCGCGACGCGAAAAAGCGGTTTTCGTGGCCCGAAAAACCCTACATAAAGTGCTTCTAATTAAGGACACAAAATATAACTTGCTTAGTGTTAGTCAATTATGTGATACCGGGTATAGAGTTGAGTTTCATGCAAGAAAATGTTTGATTAGACACAATAGCTCCGAAAAAGTCATGATAGAAGGATATAGAGAAGCAAATCTTTATTATCTTAATCTCTCTTATACTTCTAACATTTCTGTTAGTAGGAGCCCTAGAGCCAATTATGTGATGATTGACTAGGGACATTTTGTATCATATTCTATCATTAATAAATGCATGTTTGGTTATTATACTTACTTTGTATTTGTGTCAAATAGCTAAGTATAATAATGTCTTTGTGTAGTAGGTTCTTATCTATATCATATCGATTGATTGAATCGATAGTGAGATGATATAGAGAACTCACTAAACTATTCCTAGTTGAGCATTAATATTCAAGGACAATATTAATGCATGGAGACTAGCATGTAGGTCAACTGATGACTTGAGCTCACAAGTCATGGATATGTGATATCAAGTTGACACATGGGTATACATTGGAGAATGTGTACTGAATTGACCCGTCATGAGAAAGTTTCATAGATTGTCATAAACTTTCTCATGTGACTATTAGTATGAATAGTCCTTAGACTTGAAGTTACTACGGTTCCCTACATAAGGAGTTATGTACTTTGGTATCGTCAATCGTCACCCGTAACAGGGTCGACTATAAAGGCGATCACTGGGTATGTAATGAATTATGCGGAGGGATGTGAGTGATGTAGATGAGCTCTATCCCTCCCATATGACGGGAGAGATATCTGTGGGTCCCTTGATCGAGTAGGACTACTAAAACGCATGACCATGCTCGAATGAGTCAATATGAGATATTGAGCTCATTTGTTTGAGTGAGTCTACTCAGGGATCAAGAAACACAAGATTGATTGAGGATGACACGGTCTATTCCTCATTGGTCAATCTAGATATCAAGGATAGAAGGACAAGGTCATACATTATCATAGTCATGGAGGTTTAGTCGGATCTCGACTTTTCTTGTTACTTGAGTAGCAATGATGCATTGCTAGATGCCGCTCATTTCTTATGTGTCTAAAGCGTTTAGGCGCATTGCCAACGTCGCAAGAACCTATTGGGTCACACACTAAGGACATAATGCTTCGGGAAGCCCGAGTTGGGAACTTGGGAGATCTGAGCCCGAGTTAGGAACTCGGGAGATCTGAGCCCGAGTTAGGAACTCGGGAGGTCAGCTCGGCAAACTGAGCTGGGAGCTCGGCAGACTGGGTCGGGGCTCGACACTCGGCAGACTGAGCTGGGAGCTCGGCAGACTGGGTCGGAGCTCGGCACTCGGCAAACTGAGCTGAGAGCTCGGCAGACTGGGTCGGGAGCTCATCACTCGGCAGACTGAGCTAGGAGCTCGGCAGACTGGGTCGGGGCTCGGCACTCGGGAGACCTGGTCGGAAGCCCGAGAGGCCCGATCGGGATTACAAGGGAAATTCATTAAAGTGTTTAATGAAGGGAAAAAGAATCGCCTGGGAAAAGATAAAGAGCCACATGAAAACATGTGCTCTTTATTGGTATTAATGAAGGAAGCCAAAGAGACACAAACCTCTTCATATTCATGGGATGAGTATAAAAGAGGGCCTTGTGACTTTGGATGATTTCTTCTTCCCTTGGCTTCTTCCCTTTTCTTCTTCCCTCCCTCATCTTCCTCTTTTGGCCGAAACCCTATTGTAGGGTTCTTGGTGTTCTGTAAGCTACCTTAAGTTGCTAGCATAACTAAGGTAGCTCTCCCGAAGTTGAGAAATTGTGCCCGTGTGGATACGAATAGAGGCACGAATACTTGAACGTGCGAGAGATCCGGCGCATCTTGGATTAGCGGGATAAGCAAAGGGCACGCTCCAAAGGTATACACATTAGATAGATCTATTAGATAGATGAACATTGTACGAGTTTTCTTTCGCATGGATCGCTTGAGGGTTCTTGTTTCCGCTGCGTTTTATGTTTTGGTGTCGGGAGAACCCAACAATTTCTACTAAGTGTCTCATATCAAAAGAAGAAGAGGAATGACTATGGCATAGAAGGCTTGGACACATCAACATGAAGAACATACCAAGAGTGGCCAAGATGGAATTGGTGAAAGGACTACCAATGATTAAGTATGAAAAGGATAAGATGTGTGATGCGTGCCAAGAAGGTAAACAATCCAAGTCATCGTATAAAGGTAAAACTCTAACTAGCACTTCTGTACCATTGGAATTATTGCATTTAGATTTATTTGATTGTCATGGTACTCCGTCATTAGTAGGAAACAAATATTGCTTAGTAATTGTAGATGATTTCAGTAGATATACTTGGGTTTATTTCATGAGACATAAGGATGACACCCTAGAAATATTCATAGGATTTAGTAAAAGGGTTGAAAATGAGAAACATCTCAAAATCAACCGAATTAGAAGTGATCATGGTGGAGAGTTTGAAAATTCAAACTTCTGTCATTTTTGTCTAGAGAATGAGTACAAACATGAATTTTCATGTCCAAGAACCCCACAATAAAATGGTGTTGTAGAAAGAAGAAATAGGGCTTTACAAGAAGCGGCTAGGACTATGCTTAATGCTTACTCCTTACCTAGCTATTTTTGGGCGGAAGCGGTAAATATCGCTTGCTACATCCAAAACCGAGTTTTTTCATAGATTTTTAGGAAAAACACCTTTTGAATTGTGAAATCGGAGAATTCCTCAAATTCACTATTTAGAGTTTTTGGGTGTAAGGTCTATATTTTAAACACTAAGGATGATCTAAGAAAATTTGAATCTAAGGCGGATGAAGGGATCTTAGTTGGATACTCATCTACTAGTAGAGGGTATAGAGTGTATAACAAGAGGACTAGAGTGATTGAGGAATCATCTAATGTGGATTCTGATGAGTCTATTAACACTTACCCTAGGAAATCCTCTATTGACAAGGATATAGAAGAAAACCAAAACATTACCCAAGGAATTCAAGACTTATATTTAGGGGGTATTGATCAAGGGGGAGGGAGAAGTGCGTTGGAGGATGAAAGAGACAATGATAATCATGTAGTAAATGAGCCTCTAACCTCTTGGACTTTAAGACAATATCAAGATCATCTTATTGACCAAGTAGTTGGAGATGTTACACAAGGAGTAAGTGTTAGTGATATGAGAGAAGTGTCCTAAGGCAATCGCCTTATGATTGTAATCATTTATTTTAATAAATGAATATTCACTATTTGAGTATATATGATTATTTGATTAATATCTTAAGCTCATTTACTGAATGTCCGCAATACAATTCACAGCATGAGAGAATTTGTGATGAATTCACAACTAGTGATTATCTCTACATGTGCAATTGTGAAGTATTGAAATTGTCCCTAGTCGATGAATTGATAAATACGGACACTATCAATTCTGTTGAGACTAGCATGGGTTATTCTCTAATCAGCTGATTCTCACTGGCTGATGACATTGAGATATCCGGAGATAAACATGAATGCTAGTTAAGGGAACTAGTTCATTGGAGTGACTGGCTGTAAAATTTCATATGGTAGTCTACATATAGATATGTCAGTGAAGTTCTTACTGCAGCTTAAGTGCGATGTTCCTTTGACTTGCGGTGTTCAAGTCATCTTGGTCATGGAGACTTATACTTTGACATCTTAAGCAAGCATCTCCAAGGAGGTGTGGACCCAGGATGATTGGGTATAAGCCGAAGTGCCCGAAGATGTTTGAACAGCCTACAAAGGATTCACCACTCCTTGCGAGGAGATGTATACCCGAGGCCTATCGTCGGATTGTTACTCGAAGCCTCTGGCCAGAGCATGACATGTTCAGAGTATGAATCTCTTAAATACATGAGAGTAATTAGAATCCATAGGACGAGAAAACGTTACTTGGGCTAGGTGTGACGTAGTCAGCCTAGTGGGGACTGACACACATAGACCATGTCCTGAACCAAGTGGGTATAAGATGGTGAAGGGAATGAGGCACGATTCATTATAGCTGCTGAAGGGTTTCAGAATCATTTCTGAGGTCAACCGTTAATCTTTCAATTAATTGGGGATCATGATGTACTACTAGGTGCCACTCATGATCGTTCTATAATTAATTAATTAATTATGGACGGCCAACATAAATTGAAAGCCTATTTGGTCACACGCATAACGAGTAATTTGAAGGATTTAAAACGAGTTGAGAATTGGATTCTCCAATCGACATAGACTATTTTTGATAAGTCTAAACAATAGTCAAAACTGAATTTATTTCAGATGCATCGGAAGCATAGAATGGCTAAGTCTTTTAAAGACTTAATGGGTGAATCAAATAAGTTTAATTCATTAAGGGATTTGATCCAATTGGGGTTAGATGGGCCGACCAAGGAAGGGGGCCTCCTCTCTTCTTGTCATGGTCGGCCACCACCATAAGAGGATAAAGCTATTTTCGTTTGTTTTATAAAATAGACCAAAGGTTGGTTTATTTTATAAAAGGTTATATAAATTTTATATAAATTTTTATATAATGAACCATGAGTTGGTTTGTTTAATAAAATTTATATAATAAACCAATGGTTGGTTTGTTTTATAAAATTTTATATAATGAACCAATGGTTGGTTTGTTTTATAAATTTTATATAATCATGCCAAAAGAAAGAGAGCCTTGATTATAGATTGATTGAGAAATTATTCCATAATCAAGGAGAGGTTTGCTTGGGAATTAAGAAACCTCTCCCTATATAAAGGACCCAAGGGGTGCCATGGAAGATGATCCATCCAAGAATTGCTTGGGATCTCTCCTCTTCTTCTCTCCCTCTCTCTTGGCCGGCCATAGGCCTTCCTTCTTTCTTCTTGCCGTGAGCACAAGGAGAAGCATCAAGGCGACGAAGTTCTTCCTTGCGACGATCTTTCTCTTCGGCCAACCTTGGTGGTGAGTCTTTCGATTTGATTACTCTCTCGGTTTTCGTCGTGTTCATGGAGAATCTAGTAGTTCTCGTGAACACGAAACTCGTGGCTTAGCGAAGTCATCCCGACGATACTCGGCGTGAATACGAATAGAGGCGGAGCTTTCAAGGGACGCTAACGGTTGGATCTCGTCCCTTCTTCCAAGTTATGCAAGGTAATTCGTAGAGTAATTTCCTTTTCTGCAAAAATTTTATATTACGATTATGTGAACACATTGCATGCTTAGGATATGTGTTAGAATAATTTAGGAAATTATTCATGCTTTTGTTTCCGCTGCATGTAATTATGTAACAATTACAATACGTGTCCGCGTCGGCATGCACCCGGTCCCAACAGTTAGGACTAGATCCTACTTTAGAGAACATGCTAGCCAAATTGCCTTAATTTCACAACTTGAGCCAAAATCAATTGATGAAGCATTAGGTGATGTGGATTGGATTCTAGCCATGCAAGAAGAATTGAACCAATTTAAAAAGAGTGAAGTGTGGGAGTTAGTTCCTAGACCCAATGATAGTACCATTGTCACAACAAGATGAGGTTTTAGGAACAAATTGGATGATCAAGGGAAAATTACTAGGAACAAGACTAGGTTAGTAGCAAGGGGTTTCAATCAAGTTGAGGGCCTTGACTATGATGAGACATATGCTCCCGTAGCTAGATGAGAATTCATATGAATCTTATTAGGCTATGCCGCTCACATGGGTTTTAAGCTTCATCAAATGGATGTGAAATCGACATTTCTTAATGGGGTTATTAAGGAGGAAGTGTATGTAGAGCAACCACCCGGGTTTGAAAACACAAATTACCCTAATCATGTCTATAAACTAAGGAAAGCCTTATATGGATTAAAACAAGCTCCCCGGGCTTGGTATGAGAGACTCTCATCTTTCTTAATATCCAAAGGATTTAGAAGGAGAACAATTGATCCAACGTTATTTCTAAAATCTAAGGATAAGGACATTTTTGTGGCCCAAGTATATGTTGATGACATCGTTTTTGGGTCAACAAATAGTGAGTTTCTTCATGAGTTTATCAAGTGTATGGAGAATGAGTTTGTAATGAGTCTTGTTGAGGAATTAAGCTTCTTCTTAGGATTACAAGTCAAACAAACAAATGAAGGGACTCATGTTTATCAAACAAAATATGCTAGAGAAATTATAAAGAAATTTGGGTTAGAAAATACTAAGGTAGCATCTACCCCCATTGACACAAATGTCAAGATGGATAGTGATCTTGAAGGGAAGGTTGTGAATCCAAAGCAATATAGGAGCATGATTGATAGCTTATTGTAACTAATTGCTAGTAGACCGGATATATTATTTGCGGTAGGTATGTGTGCAAGGTATCAATCTTGTGCCAAAGAATCTCACCTAGTGGTAGTAAAAAAGATCTTAAGGTATATTAAGGGTACTCTTAATATCAGTCTTAGGTATCCTAGAACTTCAAACATTGAACTATTTGGATACACCGACTCCGATTATGCGGGTTGCAGATTAGATAGGAAGAGTACTAGTGGTGGGTGTCAATTTCTTGGTACATTCCTAGTTAGTTGGAGTAGTAGAAAACAACCATGTGCTGCCTTATCAACAACGGATGTCGAATATGTAGCAATGGGTGGTTGTGTAACTCACTTACTTTGGATCATGCATACCTTAGAAGATTATGAGCTTCATTACTCCAAGGTCAAGGTTGTATGTGATAATGTGAGCACTATTAATTTGACCAAAAATCCAGTGCATCACTCTAGAACAAAACACATTGAAGTAAAGCATCACTTCATTAGGGATCATGTGGCAAGGGGTAATATTGAATTGTATTATGTTGAATCTAAGTCCAACCTTGCCGACATATTTACCAAGCCTCTACCCAAAGCGGAGTTCACATCTCAAAGAAGAGGACTTGGTATGTGTTTTGTAGAAGTGTAGAATTGACCTTGGGGCAATGCTATAGTAAGGTAGTGCATGAGCCATTAGGATGATACAAATAATTCACTTATGCTTATAGCATATTGTTGCGTTGTTAAATGTATCACATTATTGAAAATAGACCAACTATGGGGAAAGCAAATGTTTAATTAATGGACATCTTGCCCAAAGATCATAGTTGGACATTTCAAATAATTTGAAAACATTTCTGTGTTTTATTTGTTATGACATAGGTTTGCAAAACACATGATTTCAAAACTAGGACGAAAGTTTGATACAAAATTGAAGGTTTTCAAAGGTTTTGAATTTTAGTCAAAAAGTCAAGCATGTTGGGATTTTTCATGAAAGTATATTTTTCTATGTTAGAATATATCATAAGAAACATGTTTGTAAAATTTCATGATTTTTCAAATTTTGTGGAATTTATAGTGCATTTCTGAATTTTGGCTCAGAAATCTGCAGTACTCAGGCTGAAGGGTATCAGTCGACTGCCCCCAGGGGCAGTCGACTGCCCCCAGGGGCAGTCGACTGATCATTCTATGCATTGGCAGTAAGGAGGCACCAGTCGACTGATAACTGTCTCAGTCGACTGATAACTGTCTCAGTCGACTGGTCCTTCTGGTTTCTGATTTATGATTTCTGGGATTTTCAGAAAGGAAAAGTATTTCTATTTGATGCCAATAGGTGTTGTTGCCTTGGGCAATCCTTTTGATGATGTCAAAGGGGTAGATTGGGAGTTTAAGTTAGTTTTGTAACTTAACTTATGGAAAATTAAAAATTATGTGGAGGGCATAGGTTAAGGGGGAGGTTGCATGTTTATGCTTCTTGATTAACTATGTTATTAATTTTCAATTGTTATTGTTTTGCCTAACTTAAACATATTGTTACATAGCAAAAAGGGGGAGATTGTTGGTGCAATCAGCCCAAGTATGATCGGGTAGATCATGGTTTTGATGTGTGTGTCAATATGATTAAGTTAGGGTGTCATGTTGGTTTGATATGTATGGTTGAGTCTTGCAGGACTTGGTGAATCACACATGGAGTACACATCCGAGGGACGAGAGCCGAAGGAAGAGGACTCTAAGGGAAAGCCGGGGAAGTAGACTTCAAGGTAATACGTGAAGGATGACATGGAGGCAAGATGAGGGCTTGTGTGCGCATCTGAGGGACGACAGCCGGTGGAAGAGAACTTCAAGGGGCGAGCCAAGGGAGTAGACTTCAAGGCATACGTGAAGGGTGGTCTTCGGAGTGAGTTTGAGTGAGAATGTACTCTGGGCAGTCGACTGCAGGAAGGGCAGTCAACTGCCAAACCTCACAGAAAGATCAGTTGACTGGTTTTGGATCAGTCGACTGAGCCGTTGGGCTAGCCGTTGGCTAGCGACTGGCTGGGGACTAGTCGGGGTAGTCGACTGGCGTCGGGCTGGACTGCTTAAGGAGCAGTCCTCTACTCTATTTAAAGGGAGACTTTTGAGCATGTTAGAGTTGCGGTTCTAGAGTGTAGAATCCTACTGTTAGTGCTCAAAGTCTCATTCTCTTCCTCTCACTTTCATTTCTACTTTGTAAAGAGGAAGAGGGCAATCTTGTGAAGGTTTCTCCACCTTGAAGGAGACGTTCATAGTGGAGCTCGTGCGTGTGGTGTGAATCCTTGGACTAGTCACTTCTTAGAGGTGGATACCAAGTAAATCAGGGGGTTAGCATTGTTTTTATTGTTTTATTAATTTTGTTCTTGTGTTTAGCTAACATCTTTGTAGATAAAATCGAAAGAAAGCTATTCACCTCCCTTCTAGCTTAACGCAAAGATCCTAACAGATTCTTCTCTGAAGTTTGAGAGATCGTGTTCGTGTGGATACGCATAGAGGCACAGACACTTGAACATACAAGAGATCCGACATACCTCGGACAAGCGAGATAAGCGAAGGGCACGCGCCAATGGTATACCTATACGATAGGAATTTGTAAATTAACTTTGTATGAGTTTTCTTTCGCATGGATCGCTTGCCGGATCTCTTATTGCCGCTGCGATTTTTTGAATATTTTTTCATATAGATCCCTACAGGCCACCCCCTCATTTCGAACGATCTTTGATGGCTCGATGACGATCTCCGATGCTCTCCATCATTATCAAGGTCTGGATTGGTTCTGAAGACTCTCCTTTGCGAAGGATAAGTATCTCTCTTTCCCTCTTCTCTAGTTTGATAGGTTGGGATCTTAGGTGCTTGTTTCTTGGAGTCTTTGGTTTCTTCTTCATGTATAGTGAGTAGTCTTCTTACGTTCTAGGATTTTGAGAGTATTTGTAATGTGGATTTGATGTAAAACTCTATGGATTGCTCGTGTGCTTGTATTGATGACATGATTTAGCATAGTTCTTATTTGATGAAATGCTTCAATGAATGATTTATGCCTCTTAGGTGTATGCTTGATTGTTATGTTTGATTGAATAGATGTATGGATCAATCTCCCTTAGGGGATATGCTCAAGTTTGTATGCCCGGGGAGCCCTATGTGACAAGGATAATCTTTTAACCGGACAACCTTAAGCATTCTCTTGATTTAGGACCATGTCCATACAATGATGAACGTTGTACTTAATGGGTCTTCCCTAATCCCATGTTAGGAGATGACTTGTGTAATCCAGAATGTATAATCAGGAAGTCCTATGTGACAGAGGTTTTTAATAGGATATTCTAAGTTACCCTGTCTATCTAATGACATTGGATAGCTAATAGGAGAGATACTCTGGTATGACATTCGTAAGGTCACACCGGTATTTAGTTAGACCTCCTACAAAGCTAAAACATAGAGATCAAAGAACTAGCAATCCATAGAATATCAAAGACTATCACAAGGAAACATAAACCTTAGGACATTCTTTCTTCATAGTCTTCTTCTTTTGTTCACTTAGCCTCCTTTTTTCCTCACCTCAACCCTTATTCTTGTGCGATCACTTTTACACTTTCGGCTAGTCTAGCTAGCTCACACTTGTAAACTCCCTAATGATTGCCAATCAATCCTTATGGTTTCGACAATCTTTTATACTACTTGATGATATTTTCGTACACTTTTGAGGAAGCGATTAAGTTTTTGACGTCATTGTCGGGGATTGGACGAGCAATATTAGGTGATTAGCTACTGAGCTATAATAGACATTTCTTTTCTTTAGTGTAAATATTTTCTACACACTTGCTTATATTTACTTTTTGCATACTTGTCTATATTTGCTGCTTTTGCTTTAGCATCTTTATATAGAAAACATAAAAACATGGTTGCTTTGGTTTTGACACATACATAGAAACCAAAAACATATTTTCCTTTTGCAACTATTCTTTCCTATTTTTACATGTTCATATAGAAATACTAAAAATATTGTTTCTTTTGTCATTGTTTGGGAATACTTCTATTGTGCATGTGAAGACTTATCTCTGTAGGAAATCTGTTACCTGTCGATCCTGAGATTGATAGAACGTTTAGACGCAGAAGAGAACAAAAAACACAGTTTGATTCAGAGCAACCACAGAACGCCATGACACATAATCCGAACAACAAGGCTCTGAAAGACTATGCAGTTCCACATACCAGAATTTTTAGTTTTGGCATCACCAGACTTACTGTAGAGGTCAACAATTTTGAAATCAAGTCGACCTTCATATCCATGGACAACAACATTAGTTTGGAGGTGGAGCGTCTAAGGATCCCAACCAACATTTGGAAACATTCTACGACACTTGTGGAACTTTAAAGATGAACGAGGTGCCTCTAGATGCAGTCAAGTTACTTTTATTTGAGTTTTCTCTGTGAGACCGAGCCAAAGCATGGTTGAATTCCCTCCCTCCCAATAGCATTTCCTCCTAGGTTTAGTGTGAACAAAACTTCCTAGATAAATTCTTTCCACTAAGTAAGACTACGAATATAAGGAATCTGGTCACCAGTTTTAGGTAGAACGACACTGAATCATTATATGATATTTGGGATCAATTTAGGGGAATGCTAAGAATGTGCCTACACTATGGCTTGGAAAAGTGGTTGGTGATCCATACATTCTACAATAGAATCAATTATCAGACCAAGGTCTCCTTGGATTTCGCAGCAGGCGAAGCACTTATGAATAAGGGTCTGGATGAAGCAGAAGAAATCATAGAGAGTGTGACACTAAATCATCATCAGTGGGCATTTGAGAAGAGTTTCAACCCAACAAAGATCCCAGGGAAGTATGAGGTGGGAGCCATCGACTTGCTTTCCGCTAAACTTGATGCCTTGACTAAGAAGTTCGACGCTATCAACGTTAACCCAGTGAATGCTATCATGACGAGTTGTGAAGTTTGTGGGAGCATCGAGTACTAGATTGAAGGCTGTCCAATTGGGGCAGCATCAACCCAACTTTGCCAAGTGGAACAACTTGATACAATTGGTGCCTTCAATCAAGTATAGAACAACTCCTACTCCAATACGTATAACCCTAAGTGGAGGAATCACCCGAACTTCTCATATTGAAATAACCAAGACCAAGGCCAAGTCGGCGGGGAACAAGCAAGCTTACCAACCCCCATGAATTGAATTGCTTCTCGAAGAAAGCCTGGCGAACCAAAAAACAACATTAAACAGTTTAGTACGAGTTTGGATAATAATGAGAAACACATAAAGATGCTTGATAGTCAAGTTGCTTAGATCGCCAGTTCCTCCTCAAATACACAAGAAACATTCTCCGGAAAAGTTGAATCGAACCTAATAGAACATTGCAACGTCATTGAGTTATGGAACGGAAGGACCTTGGGCAAGGCCCAAGTGATTGCACAGGAGGGATTAAGAACAATGGAGGGCCTTTTCCATCCTTCTCTACTATTGAAGCTTCTAAGGAGGAGGAGATTGTAGTGACTCCACCAATCTTTAATGCTAAAAAAATCTCCTTCCCACAAAGACTCTTGAAGGCCAAGCGAACTGAGGAATTTGACAAGTTTTTGGAGAAGCTGAAAGAGTTATGTATTGAGATCCCCCTTAAAAACACACTCCATCAAATGCCAAAGTTCGCAACGTTTATGAGGGTGATCATCTCCATAAAATGCAAGCAAGATGATTTTGAGACAGTGGCTCTAACTGAAGGATGCAGTGCCCTGCTAATCAATTCTCTTCCATCCAAGCTCCAAGACCTAGGAAGTTTTTCAATTCTGTGTAAGATCAGTTCGACAATGTTTGGTAAGACTTTCTGTGATGGAGCTAGCATACATCTCATTCCATACTCAATTTGTAAGAAACTTGGTTTGAATGATATGAAATTGACTATGATGACACTATAATTAGTTGACCACTCCTATAGAAATCCACTAGGTATCGTGGAAGATGTGTCTGTCGAGGTAGGGAGCTTCATAGTCCCTAGAGAGTTCGTAGTCTTAGACATGGATGAGGATCCTAAGATCCCCCTTATTCTGGGGAGGCCTTTCCTTGCGACAACCGATGCCGTGATTGATGTGAAGAGTCACAAGTTATCTCTTGTGATTGACGAGGAAAGACTAAAGTTTGAACGGTCCAAATCATGTAACTCTTCATCTGTGTCTGCAATTTTGGCTGTTGTTGACGACCCCCTAGAGAAGGCCAAGAAAATCATCCCTCAAGAAAACCATCAGAGGATTCATCGGATCCGATGGATAAGGGGAAGTGACTATGTGCTTCAAAAGAAAAACATGTCATTCCGGCATGTATTTGAAAAAACGAAAAGGCAGGCTCTTTTAGCTTGAATGAAGGGGAGCACTCCCCCTTCAATGCCGAGGCTCCAAGTTTGGCCAAAAGGTCAAGCTCGTGACCTTAAACGAGCACTTTTCGAGAGGCAACCCAAGATTGTACATAGTTTATAATGCATCTATGTTTTCGTATGTTTTTGAAGAATTTGATACTTGTTTTTTTTCTTTTTGTTGCCGGGGGGGGGGGGCATTGAAAGCGACCGTGTGCTAATTTCAAAGGCGGAGCAAGCTGCAACTATAGGCCCCCACATGACCTGCCCGTGTGGCATGACATGGCTCGTGCACCTCTCACCGTGACACGCATGGCCTGGCCATGTTACTCGGCATGCCCCCGTCCTTAGTCGTACGATCCTCGCTAAGAGACACACAGCTTGGCCATGCCACTTGGTAAATCCCCGTGCCTTGGCTATGCGGTTCTCACCGAGAGACGCACGGCCTGGCCGTGCCACTCGGTATGGTCCCATGCCTTGACAGTGTAGTTCTTGCCGAGAGATGCACAACCTGGCCGTGCCACTGGCACAACCCCATGCCTAAGCCGTGCGATCCAACTAGCTACGCCCTATAAGGGGTGCACGACCCCACATACCCCGCTAGGGCTGACCATGTGACACTCCTTTCCCCATCTTCCTCTTTTTCTCCAATCTCCTAAACTGCAAACCCCAAATCTCCTTCCTCCACCTTGTCTTCTCCTTCTAAAAGCCTCAAACTTCAAATCCCTCATTCTTCTTAAGAACTCTTACCACCTCCCCTTTTTTCCTTTTTGAGATCAAATCACTCCTCTCTAAGGTCAGATCTACCTTTTTTTTTCCCCAAAAGTAGATCCAATTCTCTCTTCCAAGGACCTCCATTTTCCTCCACTTTTCCCCCTAAACTCCAAGGAATCTCAACTCCCTCTTCCTCCTCCTTTTCATCAAGAGAGCTTTCTTCTCATAACTCTTCCATTCCAAAGATCAAACCTCCACCCCCCCCAATTTGGCAAAATGATGTCTACCATCTTAAAAAGGATAAGGAATAGTGGTTCATCAAGTGGCGACGGTGGAGATGATCCAAGAAAAGACAAGGGCAAAGGCAAAGCGGTGGACACCGAGAATACTAAAGCTAAGGGCAAGAGAAAACGGTCGGCATGAGACGAGGGTAACGAAGATGTTAATACTTTTGACATTATTTTTCGTAATGATGATCAAAGATCAAGATTCGATACCCTTGTTACTCGAAAAATAATTTATACTAGATATCTTGATCTGGATACCATGACTATCTTAGGGATTAAAGATGACATTAATTGGATAATTAGTGCCATGTATTGAAATGATATAATGTATTCCACTCACCCCACATATCCCCACTTAGTCCTAGAACTCCTAAGTTCATTAGAGGTCAACTTTACTTCGGATAATGATCACGATGGCAAAATTAGCTTTAGATTAATGAACCATGATCACTTATTGACCTTGTATGACTTTAATAATTGTTTTAGCCTATCCATAGGGGAAACTAGGAATTTTGAATATGGATTTAATAGTAATGCATTTAGGACTTAACTAACCAACCTCGGTGAGCCCCATGAGCCGTCACGCTCTAAGACCACTTGCCTAATGAATCTCGTTTTCCGTTACCTCCATCGGGTAATGAGCAAGACCATCTTTGGTCAAGCGGAGAGCAACGGGGTTGTTAGGTAGATAGAACTTTATAATTTTTGGGCAATGTCAAACAAAGTCTATTTTGAAATGGGTTTCCACTTCCTTCAGACTTTAGTGATGGCTGCTAAGGCCACTTCGGACACCATAGTATTTGGCAGGTTGATTACCTAAATGGCTATTAATATAGCATGTGAACTGTACGACTTAGACGTCATTTATGGCAACTCAAAAATTGACATAGACACCTGTTTAGCCATGAAGATTATTGTTCAGAATAAAAATGGATACACTTTTCCTAACAAGAATGGATTTCCATTCCCCCTACCAAACCCCGAATTAACCACAGTTTGCAACTCCTCTAACTGGATTTTATAGGATCAAGCACCTCGAAGAGCCAACCCCTCTAGTCACCCTCACTCTGTTCCTATAGACACCCGCTGTCGGCTCAAACTAACGTGCTAATAGAGTATCATGACCCCTTGCTGACTAGTCATCTTGACTAGGAGAGACCTTTTGCCTACAGTAGTGCGGGGACTTCTCGATTTGATTTCACTGATTTTTAGCTTCAGTGGAAAACCTTAGTGAGAGTTAGAGCGCCACTTAGAAATGACTAGAAAACAATTGGGCACTCTCTTAATGGAAGTTCCAAGAAGTTCAAGATCATTTCCAGATGACGAGCAACTTCCAAGGGCAGATGCCTGAGTTTGTAAACGACTATTACAATGAGAGGGACGCCATGAGGGATTTAAGGGATGACATGTTTATCACTTAGCAGCAGGTATCCAGATTTACTAGTATCATAAGGATATTGGTAGACTGCTAAAGATGCCTAGGTTTCCTTCGAGACGACGATTCCCTCCCCCTGATGAGATACCCCCGACCCCTATCCCCCTTCCCCATTTAGTCACCTACCCGTCACCCCCTCCTCCTTATTTATCTCAGTGGAACACTGAGTTGTTCAAGTTGGGGGGGGGGGGGTTGTACATACATGTACATAGTTTAATTTGCATGCCTGTTGTTAGTTAGTTTTTTTATGGTAGAGTTTGTCATATGCACATTACTGCTGTTTGTCTTATTTTTGTGCAGATACTCTTGCATCTCTATTCTTCATTTATGTTATCGGTTATCAAAACTTATTTGAAAAAAATCTTATCCCATCATGTTTGTATAGATTAGAATCTGAGATTGAGTTAGTGCTACACTCTTGAAGTACTCAAAAAGAAAAAACATGTGAGGTTGAATAAGAGATTAAAAAAATAATTTCGTGAGTGAAAACTAGTAATTTACCCATTTGAGACAGAGTTAGGTTACTAGGGAAATAAATATTAGGTTTCTGTTGATTCGAGCACGCCTATGAGACCATGGATAGTTTGAAAAGGATGAACCAAGCATGTAATAGGTAAGTGTCTATTGCATGGATAATGAAGAAATCGATTATATGATGACTTGACTAGACATCGGACTTGATACTTGAAGGAATACGACCACTCATCGCACCAAGCATAAAGAACTTCTTAGGCTATTCTTAAATTAATTTATATATCATGCTCATTAGTGAAAGTGTTTGATAGAGTTAAGCCATATCAGTAGGGATTATGATGAATAATAATGGATACATAAGTACGTATGGAGTGTTTGCTTGAAGACAAGTACAAGTTTAAATCTAAGGGTGTGACGAGTGTAGATTTGACACATTTCTATCCTTGTTTTAATGCTCATTAGCTTGTTTATACTGATTTTTATTTACGTAGTTATGCCCCTACTCAGCTTTTGATCAACATATTTTCTTCCCTAGCTCGGGTATTTGCTCATCTCTTGTTTTCATTGACAGAAAGAGATTCATAGCGGAATGAACGCGAAATGGAACAAAATGATCACTGGAGCTAAAGCTGGGAT
Organism: Boesenbergia rotunda; assembly: GCA_024364735.1. Lineage (NCBI taxonomy): Eukaryota > Viridiplantae > Streptophyta > Magnoliopsida > Zingiberales > Zingiberaceae > Boesenbergia > Boesenbergia rotunda. The sequence continues at coordinate 612,568 of JAGFNQ010004693.1, forward strand.
TGAGCAGTGTGGGATCACATGGCCATGTGACCCCACATGTCACGGTCGTGCCATCTTGGCATGACCATGTTTGCTACTAAGGGAAGGTCGTGCCAAATGGCACGACCGTGCTTGGTTCGCTGTGGGCGACACAGCCAGGCGACCAATGCTACACACCTATACGGTGCTCTGTGCCCCAACTATCACAACTGGCATGACCGGTGCCTCACCTAGGGTAGGGCGTGCAACCCTTGCTATAAAAGGGGAACTCCTCCTTTTTGCATGGGGAGGAAGTTTCCCCTTAGGAGACACCACTCTTGGCCACCCATTTATTTCGGGTGATCTCTGACGGCTCGAGGATGATCTTCGACACTCTCCATCATTACTTGAGCATGGATTGGTTTCAAAGACTCTCCGTTAAGAAGGATAAGCATTTCTCTTTCCCTCCTCTCTAGTTTGATAGATTGGGATCTTAGGTGCTTGTTTTTGGAGTCTTTGGTTTCTTCTCGATGTCTAGTGAGTAGTCTCCTTGTGTTTTGGGGGTTTGGGAGTATTTGTGATGTAGATTTGATATAAAACTCTATGGATTGGTCGTGTTCTTGTATTGATGACATGATTTGACATAGTTCTTGTTTGATTAAATGCTTCCATGAATGATTTATGCTTAGATCTTTTAAGTGTATGCTTGATTGTTGTGTTTGATTAGATAGATGTATGGATCAATCTCCTTTAGGGGATATGCTCAAGTTGTATGCCCGGAGAGTCCTATGTGACAAAGGTAATCATTTAACCTGACAACCTTGAGCATGTCCTTGATTTGGAGACAATGTCCATACAAGGATGGACCTAGTTTGCACTTAATGACTCTTCCCTAATCCCATGTTAGGACCGAGGAGCCTTATATGATAGGGATAATCCTTTAATCAGATATTCTAAATTATCTTGTTTATCTAATGGCATTGGATAACTAATAGAGAAGACACTCCGGTGTGACATTCGCAAGGTTACATCAACATTTAGTTAGGCCTCCTATGAAATTAAAACATAGAGATTAAGGCACTAGCAACCCATAAAACATCAAAGATCATCACAAGAAAACTTAAACCATAGGACATTCCTTTTGCATAGTCTTCTTCCTTTGTTTACATAGCCTCCTTCTTTCCTCACTTTAACCCTTGTTTTTGTGCGATCACATTTACACTTTCGGCTAGTCCAGCTAGCTTACGCTTGCAAGCTCCCTAGTGATTGTCAGATTGCCAATCAATCCTTGTGGATTCGATAATCTTTTATACTTGACAACAATCCTGTATACTTGTGGGGAAGCAATTAGAGCACTGGGGGGGGGGGGGGGGGGATATTGCATTTTTCTTTTTCTCATTTTTTAGAAACTTGAGAGATAGCAGCGGAAAGGAAATCAAACACAATACTAACATAGTTTCTTTTTATTTGGTCCACAACCTAGTGACTGCTAGTTCAAGGCCCATAATCATTGATCGTTTCGATAGGCAATTCACTATCAATTCATTAAGTTTCTTTTATAGGTCATTCAGGGTGTCTTGGATTGTTCAAGAAGCTTGGAATTAGGTTCATTGTTCCACCTTCGTCGCTGACTATCCATCTTGGGCACTGGACCACCTTTGGGTGCTTGGATTGCTGATGTGGTTGGACCTGGGCGACGCCTTTCCCAGCCGCCTTTATCCCTTCTCGAGCCCTAGAAGCTAACGTATGTCAACCAACTAGAGCATGCTATCTCAATTGCATGTGTGGCTGCATTCAGGTCTATCCAGGCACTTGGACCTGTAGGGTCGACGCACGTGAGAGAGGGAGGGGGAGGGGGGGGGGGGGGGGGGATGAATCACATGAGTTTTAAAAAACTTTACTTTTTTGGACTTTTTCGAAATCAAATGCGTAGCGGAAAAATAAAACTAAGTTAACAACTAAACTCGGAATGAAAACAACACACGAGGAGTTTTACTTAGTTCGGAGCCTTCGGCAACTCTTACTCTAAGACCCAGGTCCCTTGAACTTTTTTAACAGGTAATCCACAAATTTCTCTACTAGTAAATTCCCAATAGAGTAATTGAGTACAAAGAAATAGGAAAGTGTGATAGCCTACACTTTCCTTTTGCAAGTAAAGTAAATGTGCATAATATTAGATTTGTTACCAACACGTAGATAAAAATTTGGTTGACCTTGCATGTTATTGTTGCAATCGAGCATAGTAGAGCAGTAATATGGCCGTAGCATAAAGATGAAATAACAAAGTGATCGTCAGAGCTTGTATGAAAGTTGTATTTGAAGAGCTGGTCGAGTCCTTTTATAGGGTCATCCAGGTGCCTCTATCTCGATTGAGGCGCCTATATTCGAATGAACCTAATCCAGATCAGGGCTTGTTGCAATTATCTACATCTAGGCACCTCTTCCTCTTCCAAGCGCCTCTATCATATTGAAGCACCTCAACCGTAGTGGATAAGAGTTTACTCGCTAAGGCTTTATCCATTCCTAAGCACCTTTATCCCTTTGAGGTGCTTCGGTTTTAGGCACTTAGATCCCTTCCAGGCACTTGGATTGCCCTGGTTTAAAACTCAAAAGTCTGGATCAATGAGTTAGCACTATATATATATATATATATTTTTTTTTTTTTTTTTTTTTTTTTTTTATATATATATTAATTAGATGCTGTCTCCAAGACTAGACTAGTTTGTCTCAACTTAGACATCCAAAATGACTCTAAGTTGGACCACATCTACAGTTCCGCCAAGACTCATCCTCATTGAATCTCTCTCCTCTAGTGACTTGCCTCCACTTACCAATTGTAGAATTACTCAACTTCTTGACCCTCTAGATCTTCCTGTCAGATGCTCCATCTGAACTTCAGCCAATTGTCAAGTCCCACAGACAACTGGATTCCTGCCAAATATCCAATCTAACCAAGACTTCAGCTAGTTGTCAGGTCCCGCAGACTCAACTGGACTTCCTTCCAATCTTGCTCACTTAGTAAATAGATTAGACAAACACAACATCTTAACTTAATCTTTTTTCATATATTAAAGTTTAAGTTTGATTATTAGTACAAACTGCACCAATAATCTCTCATTTTTTGATGTAATAACAACCTGAATTAAAGTTAGAAAAATATGTAAAATAATAATAGCATGATTAAGAGAAAATTAATAGTTGTAATGATGTTCATTCTCTTAAGCATTTATTCAATTTTTGTGTTTATAATTTTCTAAGATTCACACCCTTTATCCTCCCCTTTGTCATTCATCAAAAATATGCATTGCATGAGCAAACAATAAGCATTTATAATACCAAACTTGTCCTTAAGACTTTTAGATAATAAAAAAATAGTAAGTAAGTTTTGGGTGTGAATCTATTTTAGGGAGAATTTTAAATATTTTTAAAACTTAATACAATTTTCCAAAGAATTTTTCATGTAGAAAATATTTTCCTAAAATATTTTCATAGTAATTTTTGAGGAAATTTGTAGAACATTGCAAAATTTAAAGAACTTTTCAGGATATTATTCCTAAGACCTTTTTAAAAAGATATTTTAAAAAATAAATTTCTAAAGTATTTTTCAAAAAATAAATTTTTTATGTATTTTTTTCAAAAAAATTCCGAAACTTTTTCAAAATTAATTTTTCAATGCTATTTTTCTAGTTAATTTTTCAAAGCTATTTTTCAAAGTCAAATTTTGAAATTTTTTCAAAGTTAAATTTTCAATGCTATCTCTCAAGATAATTTTTCAAAACATTTTTAAAGTCAAAATTTCAAAGCTATTTTTTCAATACAATTTTTGAAAGCATTTTCAAAATGTTTTTTGAATTTCTCTTCAAAATAGATCCTCCCCTTTAACTTAACATAATCATCTAAAAATTATCTTTTGAGTGTCCAACCTGTAGTTACTAACTAGCTATCCAAAAAAATAGTAGTGTTCACTTGGTTAATCAAGTTAAATAAGAATATCTAGCTATCTTTTTACTAAGATGAATTACTTAACTTGATCAATGTCAATTAGTGTTTTATGCCCAGACTTATTTTGATACATTGATATAAGCATCTAAAGTCCAGACACAGTCCTTTGTATCTCACACTATTCTAAGTATTTTTAATCACAAACGAGGTAAACCTTATGTGTTTGTGAGATGTTGGTTGCCTAGAACTATGGATTCATGCTTTTCTAGGGGGAAAGCCAAGGCTAAATCTATAATGATTTAAAAACTTAGCTTAACTTTAAAAGATAGGTTTTTGGAAAGATAGGGTTTTTGAAAGTTTAGTTTTAAAAGATAAGTTTTTGAAACCCTACAGTATTTTGAAAGAGGTGAGTATTTGAAAAACAAAACAAATAAAATTTTTAAAAAAAATTGAGCAACTCCTAGTCTATGGTGCACATTCATTGTAAATTGCTAAACTCGGATTCTGGTAGTGGTTTAGTAAATATGCTAGTCAAATTTGATTTGAACTTAACATAGTTAAGCTCAATATCCCCTTTGGCTATATGATCCCTAACAAAGTGGTGTTTTATTTTAATATATTTGGTTATTAAATGATGCATTGGATTTTTGGCTAAGTTGATTGAACTAATGTTATTAATGAAAATTTTACTTTATTATATTCCAAGTTAAAATATTTTAAATTGTGCATCATCCCTAATAACTATGCTACAAATTCACCCATTGCTATATATTTTGCTTTAGTAGTAAAAAAAGCTATGCAGTCTTGTTTTCTACTAAACCAGCTGACAAGTGATGGTCCAAGGAGTTGCTATCCACCGCGTGTACTTTTTTTGTCTAGTTTACAACCGACATAATCTGAGTTAGAAAATCCTACGAATTCAAAGTTGATTGTTCTAGGGTACTACATTCCTACATTAGTTGTGCATTTTATATATCTAAAAATTCTTTTAACTTGAGTTAAGTGGGGCTCTTTTGCATAAGTTTGATATCTAACACACATAAGTTAAGTGGGGCTCTTTTGCATAAGTTTGATATCTAACACACATACTAATTGCAAATAAAATATTAGGTTGGTCTACAATTAGGTATAATAAACTACTTATGACACTTCTATAATATTTTAGATCTACTGGTCTTCCATTTGGATCACTATCTAAAGTTAGGTTTGTTGCCATTGGTGTTTTTATTTCCTTAAATTTTCCATTCCAAAGTTTTTAAGCAATTCTTTAGTGTATTTTTGTTGATAAATATAATTTCTTTTATTAGTTTGTTTGATTTGTAAACCTAAGAAAAATATTAGTTTACCTACAAGGCTCATTTCAATTCTTGTTCCATTAATGTTATGAATTTGTGTAAAAATTTTGAGTTTATTGATCCAAAAATTATATCGTCTACGTATACTTGGGCTATAAAGATGTTAGACCTCAAGAAGTTTTACAAATAGGGTTGAATCGGCTTGACCTTGATTGAATCCCTTAGAAATCAAATAAGTGGGTAATCTTCCATACCAGGCCCTAGGAATTTGTTTTAAACTATATAGAGCTTTTTTAGTTTAAATACATGGTCAGGATGCTTTGGATTTCTAAAGCTAGGTGGTTGATCTACATAAACTTATTCCTTGATTAGTCCATTCAAGGTGGTAGGTTTTATATCCATTTGGTAAAACTTGAATCTATTATTGGCTCCATAACTTAGTAATATTTTAATGGATTCAAGTCTAGCTACTGGGTCTCATCATAGTCAAGTCCCTCTACTTGACTAAACCCTTTAGCTACTAATCTTTATTTATTTCTAATTGTTTCACTTTTTTCATTTAGTTTATTTCTAAATACCCATTTTGTTTTAATAGATTTTTTTGTCTTTGGGGTAGGGGTACTAAGTCTCAAACTTCATTACATTCAAATTGAGTCAATTCTTCTTCCATGACTATAGTTCAATCTGGGTCTAGTAAGGATTATTCTATAGTTTTAGGTTCAATTTTCGATATTAATGCAATTTGATTTAGGTTTCTAAATGCAGATCTAGTTTAAACCCCTAGGTTTGGATCTCCTAGTATCTGCTCAACTGGGTGATTTGAGCTAACTCTTGTAAGAATTATTCTATAGTTTTGGGTTCAATTTTGGATATTAATGCAATTTGATTTAGGTTTCTAAATGCAAATCTAGTTTAAACCCCTAGGTTTGGATCTCCTAGTATCTGCTCAACTGGGTGATTTGAGCTAACTCTTGTTGTTCTTAAATCACATCTTGTGAAATGTGTAGATGTACAGGTCACATGAAAGAAGGTTCCCCTCTTGGGGCCATTACCACTCAGTTGGCTTACATAGAACAAGTGGATGCTGTTGGGAACTTCAACTCAAGGCCTAAAAATCCATACTCCAATGCCTATAATCCCGGATGGAGGAGCCATCCCAACTTCTCACATTGCAACAACCAAGATCATAAGCAACCATTAGGCTATCAATAGAACAATCAGCCCTCTAAAATTGAAAAGATCCTTGAAGATATACTAACAAACAAAGTAGAAATAAAAAATGACATCAAACAACTTAATACAAGGATGTACAACACTGAGAAGCATTTGAAGATGCTTGATAGTCAAGTTGATCAAATAGCTAGTTCTTTATCTCGAGCACAAGGAACATTTACAAAGAAGTCAGAACCAAACCTAATAGAGCATATTAATAGGATTGAGCTGAGAAGCGGACAGACCTTGGGAGAACCCCAAGTGACCGCTACAAATTAAGGAGTTGAGCATAATAGAGAACCGTCTCCTTCTTCCTCTATTGATAGAGTTTTGCAAAAGAAAGAGGAGGGTATCATACTAGTTGAAGTGCCTCCATAAAAAAGAATAGTACCACCAATCCCTTTCCCTCAGAGGATCTCAAAAGTTAGGAAAGATGAAGAATTTGACAAATTTCTAGAGAAGATAAAAGAGATTTATTGACATCCCTCTTTTTGATACCCTCAACAAATGACAAAATTTGTCAAGTTTATGAAGGAGATCATATTGAACAAAAGTAAGAAAGGACATGAGACCATCCCTAGCAGAGGAGTGTAGGGCGTTTCTTTAGAACACACTACCCCTTAAGCTCCACGACCCGGGAAGCTTTTCCATACCTTGCAAGATCAGTACTACGGTAATTGGAAAGATATTCTATGACTTGGGAGCTAGTGTAAGTCTCATATCTTATTCAATGTGTAAAAAATTAGGTTTCAATGATTTAAAATTAACCACCATGGCACTACAACTAACAGACTATTCCTATATATACCCTTTGGGTATAGTGGAGGATGCACTGGTTCAGGTATAGAGTTTCATTTTCCTTACGGACTTCGTGGTCTTGAATATGGAGGAAGACTCGAAGATTCCAGTGGTTCTTGGTAGACCTTTCCTTGCCACTGTCGCCGAGACTATAATAGATGTTAAAAATCATAAGTTGTCTTTTGGTGTTGGTGAGGATAAAATGGAATTAGTTTTATCTAAGGACTCTAATGAATCTTCTGCTATTAAAAGGATATGTTACAAGTGGGATGATCTCCAACTACAAGGAAAGGAGCACCACCCCTTGGGGCAACCGCTGGACAAAGCACCATGTCCGACAAAGGAAGGGAGTCGACCTTGGTTATGGAGCGACAAATACATAAGTACAACAAGAGCCTAGAAAAAAGAAGTGGCAGAGGCAAGTGACCATATGGAGGGGTGCATCTCCCCTTTAAGGTCAAGGCTCCATGTTGTGCCAGTCAGGGGTCGAGCTCGTGACCTTAAATGAGCGCTTATTGGGAGGCAACCTAAAGGTTCCTTATATTTCCTTTTGATTGTTTTCTTTTCTTTTCTTTCCTATCTTTTGTTCAAAATTTTAATTTGGATTTTCTTGTATTCTTAAGGTTTTAGTCACCATGAGCTGGCTATGGACTTATCTGTGGGCATGGAGGCATTGGGGAGGAAGAAAGTTAAAACAGGACCTGCTGCCAAAACAGGGTCATGTCTACCTTGTAGACCGTGTCGTCCACACGACATGATCATGCCTATGAGACATGGTCATGTTCCCTCAACCAGAGAGAAGACTGGCCATGCCATCCCATTGAGGCACGACCATGCCTAATAAAGAGAAGCAATAGAGGACTTGGCAAAGGGTTACACACGACGACCGTGTCTCCTTGGCATGGTCGTGCCACTTCAGTCTAGGGAGTTTAATGCCCCAACTGTGTCTCCTTGACACGACCGTGTCATTTTGGCTAGAAGAACTTATGCCACGATCATGCGTATGAGGCACGAGCCATGTCTCTCCTCTTCTTCTAAAAAAAGGTCATGTGGCAAGGGAGCTAGGGCAATAAAACCCAAATCACACGGCCGTGTGATCCCCTTCTTCCCTTTCTTCATCTCTCTTCTTCTCCAAGAGCCTCCCATCCTTCTCCCCTCTCTATGATCTCTTCTTCTTGGGCTAGATCTCCTTCCTCCAAGTCTCTATCTATGCTCTCTCACCCTCCGACAACAACATCTCAGCAAATTCTCTTCCTCTGCTTCATTCTTCAAGATCACCTTCTCTTCTCCAATATCTTTCTCCTCCACCCATTTCTTACCAAGAAGCACCCTTCTTCTTCTTCTTCCACAACCAACCCTTTTCTCACAAGCACAGTTTTCCCCTTCTTTGATTTGTGAATCATGTCTAACATATTGAAGAAGCTTTGTAAGAGTGGCGACTCTAGCGGCGGAGTTGAGGACCCTGGCAAGGACAAGGGGAAGGGAATTGATAAAGGCAAAGAAAAAGCAACTAGCAAAGGCAAAAGACATGTTGGCGTTACAGGCGTTACAAGCCTTGATTGTGAAACGTTGAAACGTTGGCAATCAAGAGCAGTAAATACCATTGATTAAGGTAAGGAAACCGTCATCTTCTTCTCCCTATAAATGGCGTCCAATTGCAATCCATGGTGAGACGAAGTAGGAATCGGAGCTTCAAATTATGAGGGATTTGGTTTGTGGCGATTTGAGATCAGTCCGGTGACGCTCTCACGACAGCGAGCAGAAGAAGAAAAAGGAAGAAGAACCAAGAAGTTGGAATCGCTGTAAGTCTAAAACCATTTCTTTAACCATTTCTTTTGCAATTCGTTTTCATGCTTAGACACCAACAATGGTATCAGAGCAGTTGTAAAAGCATGAAAAATCATTTTTTTACCTTTGCAATGAACACCCCGCGCTGTTGATCGCTTGAAATCGCCTGAGCTCTCGGCTCTTTCATCCCCTGGCCGACGAACGCCTCACGCGCGCGCAAGGGAGCCGTCGCCTTCGGCTGGATGTGTCGATGGAGGCGGCGGCCATAGCGTTTGTGATGAAAAAAAAATTTTTTTGGCTGTGTGGGGAAGAAGGTTGTGTGGAGAAGAAGAGGCGGCGGCTGCGGCTGCGGGCGATGGGTGAATGAAATTAGGTTTCGGGTTTTTTTTTAAGGAAAAGTTTTTTTATTAAAAAAATAATAATAATAATAATTCCGAAACCTATTATACCGCTGCAAATCGCTCTGCCAAGCTGCTGCCCAAGGGAGGTTCGATCCCTTGACCTCCCCGTGAAGGCAAACAGGCTCAACCAAAAGAGCTATTCGGTAACTTGTTTAAGAATGGTTCAATTTATTTAAATTAGATTCTAGTTTGGTTTAAAAAGATTAAGTTGGTCAAATCGGTTTTGATTAAATCATTAGTTGGTTTAACCAAACCAGTTTAATCAAATAATCTAAACTAAACAGACTAATTTGATCATTATATTGAATCTTAAAATTTAAATAGGCTTAATTGTAGCTACAAACAAAAAGGAAACTTATATGCCTTTATCTATTTGTGTTGTGAATTGAATTGAACCAGTTTTGTTACTGGTTTGTCGGTTTTGTACTGACATTGTGTATTTCAATTCCAGATGCCGAGATTTATTACCACAATGACTCGTCGAGATGTGCGACGGAATCATTTGAGGGAACAGATAGAGGAGATTGACTTCCTCCCACACCTAGGCATCCAAGGGCATATAGGAAGGCTTGATCGTCTATTTTGGAAACTCGAACAGGAAGAGTTTCCAGTTCTAGATAACTACCGGATTGGGGCATTGATTAATTCATTGCCAAGGCGTGCTGAAGTAGCTGCAAGAGGTATTTGGGGATGCTACGAAGGACGTATCTCTTATATTGAGTTACGTAGAGAACTACTTCGCCAGAATTTTTCAGAAGAGGATCTGGAAGATCCTGAAGACGATCTGGAAGATTCTGAAGAGGATCTGGAAGATTCTGAGGACGATCTGGAAGAGGATCTGGAAGATTCTGAGGACGATCTGGAAGAGGATCCTGAAGAATTTGAAGAGGATCCAAAGATGGATCTGATTGAAGAATTCCAAGGGGATCTTGAGGAAATCGAGTGGGATCCAATAGTGGATTCTGAGGAGGACTCAGAGGAAGATCCCGAAATGTTCGAGGACGATCCTGAAATGTTCGAGGACAATCCCGAAATGCCTGGGGAAAACCTTGAAATATTTGAGGAAGACCTTGATATTGAAATGATCGAGGAAGATCCTGAAATATTTGAGGAAGAACCGATAGAATCTGTGGAAGATCCCGAGCCTGATCAGATTGGCCAATTAGAGATGAACGAGAGAGTGATAGCCACTGCCATAATATTTTTTATTATGGGAATGATGTCAACTTATCTAGTTCGTGAATTCTGTTTGTTTGTACCTGCTTATTAAGCCTATTAAATAAAGTTATGTTATGTGTTAACTGACTTGTCAATGATTAGTTCATTTATATGATTAGTTCATATTTAAGACAAATGATTAGTTCGTTTAATGGGATGTATGTAATATAATTGATCAATGTTAATTAGATTGGATTATACGAATGATGAGTGGAAACGTAGTTATCACTTGATTTCGTAAACCAAGTCAAGTTTACATTGAGTCAATCAAAAATTATGTACATATGTTATACACTGAATTAATTAATAATTTGTTTATTCATGATAGATCATGGCAACTAAGAACATCATAGCTGAACTGAACAAGGGAGAGAAATTGTATGGGGACAACTATAAAATATGGCATCTCAAGATACAATATGTTCTTGAGGAACAAGAAGTTCTGGAGGCTGTAAATCACTTTATGGCAGAACCTGCTATTGGTACAACTGCACAGTACAGACTGGATCTTGATGCCTATAGGGCATGGAAGAAAAAAGACTCCACTGCAAAGGGGATATTGATTAGTTCAATGATAGATGACCTGGTATTTGAGTATGAGCCACTACCATCAGCTCATGCTGTCTGGGTTGCCCTGAGAGAGAGATACAGTGGAGTTAGTGTGAGCAAGCTTCGTCAACTGACAATCAAGTTTGACAGTTGTAAGAAGCGCCCGAATGTGACAATGACCCAACATCTGAGAGAAATGGGTAATATGATTCAGGAGTTTAAGACTGCTGGTCATGAGTTGACCGACGAATAACAGGTTCAAGCAGTTATTCGTTCCCTTCCTGATTCTTGGGAAACAATGAAGCAGAACCTTACTCACAGTGAGAGTATCAGGACTTTCATTGATGTCTCACGCCATATTGAACTGGAGGCGGAGAGAATAGAATCCGCCAGGATTTCTGAGCAAGCTTTTGTAGCTGAAGGTTCTGGATCCAAGAATAAGAAAAAATGGTTTAAGAAAGGAAAGGGAAAGGGAAAGGGAAAAGAAGCTGGTGCTACTCCTGTGCAGGACCCAATCAAGAAGAAAGGAAAGAAGAATGAAAAGAAGCTTTTTTTCCGATTTCTTTAATTTTTCTCTCTCAATATTTTTAAGATTTTCGCTCGAATTTTTCTTTCAAGGTTGGTGCAACACCCCTTGAAATTGTCTTTATTTCTTTTTCTTCCCACACTACTAATCCAAGACCAAGTCTTGGAATATTCTTGTTTTTTTTGCTATTTCAGAACAAATGGCCATCCAAGAAGGCTTTAGCACCGCCAGACCTCCACTTTTCAGTGGAGAAGACTTTCCTTACTGGAAAAGTCGAATGGAGGTCCACCTAAAAACCCAGGTGGATATGTGGATAATCATCCAGTCTGGACTGATGATTCCCACAAATGCTGATGGCGTACCACAAAACTACTCAGAGTGGGACACTGCCCTCAAACGCAAGATTGAAGCAGACTCCAAAGCAACTCAGACTCTTCAATGCGGACTGACAAAAGAGGAGCTGAACCGCGTAGGCCCCTTCAACAGTGCAATGGAGCTATGGGCTAAACTAATCGAGCTCCACGAAGGAACTTCAGATACAAGGATCAGCAAACGGGACCTGCTACTGAACAAGCTCTTCACCATCAAAATGGCAGATAACGAGACAGCAGCCCAGCTTCATGCCAGAATCCAGGAATTGATGAACGGTCTTCACGCAATAGGTCACCAGGTTCAAAATCGTGATCTTATAAGGTATGCCCTAAACGCATTCCCTAGGACCACCTTGTGGGCATCTATGGTAGATGCATACAAGGTCTCTAGGGATCTTTCAAAAATTAAGTTAGATGAGTTATTCTCTGAACTTGAACTGCATGAACAAACTAACTGCAATTTGGCCGAGAAAAGTATAGCTTTCTTTGCAGGGAAAACAGGAAGAATGACTAAGAAGAAAACTCAAGTTGAACCCGAGTCTACCTCAGATTCAGAAACAGATGATCAAGAAGAAGATCAATCTGAACTGGTCCGGCTAGCTCGAAGTTACTACAAAAGGTTGAAGAACCAAACCAACACACGGAGAACAAGCCGAAGAAAGGATGAACCAGCTGAACCAGCAACTGACAAACACAAGCCCAACGTAACCTGCTACGAATGCAAGAAGAAGGGCCACTACAAGACTGAGTGTCCAAGTCTAAAGGAGTCCAAAAAGACCAGAAAGAAGAAGGCACTCCAAGCAACCTGGGACGAGTCTTCCTCATAAGAAGAAGAAGAAGCACCCCAGTCCAATCTTCTAGCCCTGACCGCTTCGGATCAAATCGAGACTGACTCAGACTCAGACCGGGACGACGGCAAGCTGACATTCTCCGACGACGATGAAATAAGGGTAACGGGTTTTTCGAAATTACAATTGAATTCGCTTATTTCCTATCTATCCCGAGATTTGGCCAAAGCCAAACTCCGAATCGAGTCCCTCCGACAGGAAGTAAAACTCCTGAAAGAGGGAGCTGATTCTAAATCCTTAACTGAGAAACTTCAGGAAGGAACCCCTGATCAAGTTGAAAAGCTTGAATCAGAGAATTCCTCCCTGAAAACTCAAGTTAAGGACTTAAGAACAGCTTTAGAACGATTCACTTCTGGTTCCAAGAATCTTGATCTGATTCTGGGAAAACAGAAGTCCATTCTAAACCGATCCGGACTTGGCTATAGAACCAAATCTCGGCAAAGATCTTACTTTGCTGTACTGAACCAGTCAAGACCTAAGGTTCAGGCATGGGTGCCAAAACTGCGCCTGACTAAACCAACTGGTTCAAATCAATTTTGGATCCCCAAGGACAAGATTCACATCTTGCCTAACCCATACAGAGGCTTTAGTCCAGGGGGAGCCAAAATCAAAACAATTTTTATAATTAGATAATTGTTAATTGATTGATTGTTTGTTTATTTAATTTTTGTAAATTGCCATGCTTAGATTTAAGGAATACCTAGATTTAAGGACTAGATTACTTGAAACTTGAAAACATAGTATTAGGAGGAGGTGAGATGATAGTACGTTGGGGAAACCAACTCTAATAAGATCAAGTCTACTTGGTCTCTTTAGACTGGTGAAACCAGCCGAAGCTACCGATCCGAGACCCAAGCTAGTTAGACCAGAAAATGACCTAATTTAATTTGAAAATGAAATTTCATTAAAAGGCTTTGTCAAGGAAAGGGTGGATGATCCCATAAGGCTACGGCCAAAGAAGGCCTAGTGCCTCGCCAAGACCTGGAAGCTAACTTCTGAAATTCAAATTCAAATTATCTTTTGTCAAATTCGAATCTAACTCAAGTTTCAAATAATTATAGATTCTAATCTGTTTTAAAAATTTCTACTTCTTAAACTTATTTCTTTTTCAAAAATCACTTAATCTATTTTTCAAAATTTCTAAACTTATTTGTTTTCAAAACTAAAATCACTCTTTCAAAATAAATTAAAATTCCTTTTCAAAATTAATTTTTACCCTCAAACCTGTCTCACAAAAATCTTAAGGTTAACGTGAATGAAAACCCTAGACTGGGGTGAGACAGACTAGGAAGTGAAACTCAATTCAAGCTATCCCTGACTCAAATTGGATCCAAATCACCGAAAATCCTTATGTGTAGGAACATAACGATTTGGACCAATGGATGTTAGATAGCGGATGCTCCAGACACATGACTGGAGACAAATTGAAGTTCACCAAACTCAAGTTCAAAAACCTGGGCTCAGTGGCATTTGGAAATAATGCTACACTCAAGGTAATTGGGTCAGGTAATATTGAACTTAAAACCAATTTCATTATTAAGAAAGTTCTATTGGTTGAAGACTTTAGTTTTAACCTACTTAGCATAAGTCAGTTATGTGACTCTGGTTATTTAGTTACCTTCAACAATTCTAACTGCCTGATTAGAAATGTACAAGACTCAGAAATCATGCTTAAGGGCACTAGGAAAAATAATGTATATACTATAAATCTTCCCCTTGTACCCAAATGCATGTTAACACAGTTAGAACAATCAAAACTCTGGCATAGGAGGTTGGGTCATACCAATCTAAGAACTATTTCAAAAACTACCCAACTTGGCTTAATCAAAGGTATCCCCAAAATCAAAACTGAAAACCTAATATGTGAATCTTGTAATCAAGGCAAACAAACCAAGTCTAGTCACAAATTGATCCAATCTGATCAAACCCAAACCACACTTGAGCTCCTACACCTTGACCTACTTGATTCACATGGAGCCAAGTCACTAAGTGGAAACCGATACTGCTTAGTGATAATTGATGACTACTCTAGGTTTACCTGGGTCAGGTTTCTAAAGACCAAAGATGAAACCCTGAACCTGTTTAACAACTTTTGTAAATTGATTGAAAATCAAAATGACATCAAAATCAAAAGACTTAGGTCTGACCACGGGGGAGAATTCGAGAATCAGATATTCGAAGAATTCTGTAAAATAAATGGATATAAACTCGAATTTTCGTGTCCTAGAACCCCCCAACAAAATGGCATAGTAGAAAGAAAGAATAGAACCTTACAGGAAGCTGCTAGGGCTATGCTCAATGAATTTGACCTACCTAACCACTACTGGGCAGAAGCAATTAGCATAGCTTGCTATATCCAAAATAGGATTCTACCTAATAAAAGGTTAAATAAAACACCCTATGAACTTTACTACCATAGACTTCCAAACCTACACTATCTTAGAGTCTTGGATGCAAAGTCCATATTCTTAATACCAAAGACTATCTTGGAAAATTCCAATCCAAGTCAAACCCAGGTATCTTCTTAGGGTATTCTACAACAAGTAGAACTTATAGAGTCTATAATAAGATAACTAAGAAAATTGAAGAAACAACCAACTTAATATTTGATGAAGAAACTAACTCAAAACCTGATAATACTGACTTAGCTTCATCGAATACTGATCAAGAAGATAACTCTGAAACTCCAATTGAACCCTTTAATGACTTAACAATTGAACCAAATTCTGAATCAGTTGAACCAACCAATGAACCCAGAACTGAACCTGTTGGACCAGCTGGACCTGAAGCTAAGCCAAGTACTAGAAAAACCAAGAAACCCAGACTAAGTCACCCAACTGACCAAATTGTAGGTGATCCAACCTTAGGAGTCAGAACTAGAGCTTCCTATAGAAATCTTAGTCAAGTAGCCATGATTTCAAAGATTGAACCTAAGACTATTGAGGAAGCCCTACCTGATCCTGACTGGATCTTAGCCATGCAAGAAGAGCTAGCCCAATTTGAGAGAAACCAAGTCTGGGAGTTAGTACCTAAACCTAAGGGTAAATCCGTAATTGATACTAAGCGGGTATTTAGGAATAAGTTAAACATCAAGGTGAAATAGTCCGAAATAAAGCCCTCTTAGTAGCTAAGGGATTCAGCCAAGTAGAAGGGTTGGACTATGATGAAACCTACGCCCCTGTAGCTAGACTTGAGTCTATTAGGATGTTACTAGCCTTTGCATCCCATAAAGGATTTAAATTATACCAAATGGATGTAAAGTCAGCCTTCTTAAATGGGCTTATTAAGGAAGAAGTTTATGTAGGACAACCCCCAGGATTTGAGGATATAGAAAAACCCAATCATGTCTACAAACTTAGTAAACCCTTTATGGACTTAAACAAGCACCCAGGGCCTGGTATGAAAGATTATCCAATTACCTGATTTCTAAAGAATTCAAACAAGGTCAAATTGACCCAACCTTGTTTGTTAAAATCTTAGAAAAGGATATATTCATTGCCCAAATTTACGTAGATGATATAATATTTGGATCAACTAACTCTAAATTTCTAAAAGAATTTGTAAAATAATGGAAAATGAGTTTGAAATGAGTTTAGTTGGGGAACTCAACTTTTTCTTAGGGTTACAAATCAAACAAACTAAGGATGGAAATTATGTACATCAATCTAAATATGCAAAAGAACTAATTAAGAAATTTAAAATGGATAACTCTAAAAGTATAAGTACCCCAATGGCCACAAATGTGAAAATAGATATGACCCTGATGGTAAACCAGTAGACCTAAAACTTTATAGAAGTATGATAGGAAGTCTACTATACCTTACAGCCAGCAGACCTGATATACTTTTTTCAGTAGGAATGTGCGCTAGGTACCAAACTGTGCTAAGGAAACTCACTTAGCAGCCCTAAAAGAATTTTAAGATACATTAAGGGCACCCTAAATGTAGGGATTGGTACCCTAGGACTTCATCCTTTAAGTTATCAGGATACTCTGATTCTGACTATGCTGGTTGTAAATTAGATAGAAAAAGTACAAGTGGAAGCTGTCAACTTTTAGGAAACAGCTTAGTAAGTTGGTGCAGTAGAAAGCAACACTGTGTTGCTTATCCACAACTGAAGCTGAATATGTAGCCTTAGGAGAGTGTGTAGCTCAACTCCTATGGATGATGCACTCTTAAGGACTTTCAGCTAGACTACAATCAGACCCAAGTCAATATTGACAATATTAGCTCAATTAACTTAACCAAAAACCCAATACAACATTCTAGAACCAAACACATAGAAGTAAAACATCACTTTGTAAGAGATCACGTAGCTAGGGGTGAAATAGTCCTTAAGCATGTAGACTCCAAGTCCAACCTAGCTGACATATTCACTAAACCCCTACCTGAATCTGAGTTTAGCTCACTAAGAAGGCAGTTAGGATTATGCTTAGTAGAATAGAATCATTTTTTTTTTTGCTTTAATTAAAATGTTTAAATTGATTTTAAAATGTTTCTTTTTAAAAAGTTTTACTTTGTTTTAAAATTTTTTTTTTTTACTTAGTTTTATTTCAAAAACTACCCCCTTCAAAACTAGGGTTTTCTTCGAAATGGACTTAGCCTAGGCTCTAACCCTAGAATTGCATGCACCTATAGATCTAGAAGCCAGCATCTCACAAGCACCTTAGGGTACTTTGAGTGATAACCTAGAAAGGGTTGAGATGCTTAGGTCTTTGCCTAATTCAAGATGCTTTAAGTCAGTGCATCTGCAGGTTGGGGCACTAAATACAAACTGAACAGCAATCAAGTTAAGTGTCAAGTTTAGACAATCTAACTTGAACAATGCACTTAACTTGACTAACCCTAGCAAAACTACTGTTTATAACAGTTAGTAAGTAGCTAATTGGGTTAGACAGGTCCCTAAAGATTTAACCAGACTTAGGTCCTAGCTCGAT
>JAGFNQ010004693.1:633875-692448 GCA_024364735.1 Boesenbergia rotunda
TGTAAGGCTTCTCCGCCACAAGGAGATTTTTATTGAGCGTCCACTGCCTTGGAAGCAACGTTCTCAGTTGCAACCAAGTTTCTTTTTTAAAGACAAGTGCCTCCACTTTTATAATTTTTTTTTCCCGTCTATTCACCCCCCTCTAGCCGGTCCAACCCGATCCAACAAGTGGTATCAGAGCCAAGGTCACCACAGAAGGACTAATCGCCGACTGCAGCAATTTCAAGAAAAATGATTGGAGCCGTAATCTACCCGCCGAAGTTTGAGGGGGAGTTCGCGATGTGGAAGCGCCGAATGCAGGTATTTTTTAAAACTGATATTGAATTGCTAATAATTATGAAAAATGGTTTTTCAGTTCCTAAAGACAACAACGGCAAGGATAAAGAAATAGAATCATGGACCAAGAAGGAGAAATCAGACTTTGAAGCAAATGGCAAAGTTGAATTTCATCTACTAGCTGTTCTTCCCGCGCAAGAAGTTAACCGCATCGAAAATTACAACTCGGCAAAAGAGCTATGGGAGAAATTCCTAGAATTGCATGAAAGTACCTCAGAGCCAAAACTGAAGGCCACTTGGGACGAGTCCTCGTCAGAGGAATCAGAAGGTCAAGAATACGCGGGACTTGCGCTGATGGCAAATCATCAAAAAGGGAGCATTGATGAAGGGGGAGAGACGTCAGAAGAAAGCGACGACGAAAGAGGAACCTCGCTTTTCGAAAGCGACCCGGTAAGTGAGGTTTGTTTTCTTCCTCATGATCAATTATATGCTGGAGTTAAAGCTTTGCTCAAATCTAATTGTAGATTAGAAAAAGAAAATTAAAAATTAAAAAATGAATTAACACTTACATCCTCGTCTGAAATTTTGGAAAATGAAAATGATAATTTGAAAAACTTGGTGCAAAAATTAGAACTTGATATTGCATATTTACGCCAAAAGAAAAATTACATTCCTAATAATTTAAATTGGTATTTTAAAAATCATAAGGGCCAATTTAAAAAGGTGCCCAAAAGCTATATTCCGCCTATGTTTTTAATTAATCCTGTAGACAAGAACTTATTTTGGGTTCCTAAATTTGTATTTAATTGATAATTTTTTTTTGGTTATTATATATGTGCGCATTTTGTTTCTCTAATAAAAATTATGTCTTTATTTTTTTTATGCACAATTATGTTGTCCATCTACTGGAACTTCTTTCAAAATTTTTCGAATATTTTTTTCCCTCGAAATTTGAAATTAAGAGTTTAGGGGAAAAACTCATTACAATTTTTTTTTCAAATTTTTCGAAGTATTTTTTCCAATTTTTTAAAATTTACTCTTCAAGAACTCTTATGTGTTGGTCTGTCATTTTTGGACTTGATGAACGAATTTAAAACTCAAAATTTTTGTCCAAACTCATATCTTCATCTTCGACTTTAAAAAAAATATTCAGATTTTTTTTCGATTTTTTATGAATTGTTTATTGAAATATGTTTTTTTTAATTTTTAAAATTCGATAGAAAAATATTTTGACTAGATCTAATTTTTATGAATCTCCTCATCAGCTGTGGATTTTATCAAAAAATTTAGATTTTATTTAAGTCATTTTTTTAAAAAAAATGGAATTAACTTTGAAAAAATATGTCATTTTAAAATTTGAAAAATCTATGGCAACGCGATTTTTTTTCACTTAGAAAATTTTTTATCGCACTCAAAATTTTTTTTCTTCCCTACTTATATTTCTCAATTTTTTGATGTGATCAAAGGGGGAGGAATATTATTAAGTTAAGGGGTAGAATTTTAATTTACTTGAAATTTATGTTTTTTTTGAACTTAAACTGTTTACATTATTATGTATATTTTTTTTATTATTTTGATTACTCTAATTTAACTCGGATTGATGCACATCAAAAAGGGAGAGATTGTAAGTACCCCTGGTTGATTTTGATGTGATCAACCGATTTAAGTTAGGTCCTGGTATGTTTAATCCCTCTGTTAAGTGTGCAGGAGCTTAGGTATGGAGGAAGTCGAGCGTAAGACATAGCGAACGAGAAGGATTGTGCGGGGAAGTGAGCCGACGGGCTCGGTACAATCCGAGGGACGCGGAAGCTGCGGAAGAGTACGCCGGTGGAGCGAGAAGGACGTGCGCGGTGTCCGAGGGACGAGAAGCCGGGAGGAAGGACGCTCGAGGGGCGAAAGGCCAGAGTCGGGTTCGGGTGAGCCTAACTCCGGTTGGCCGGAAATCACCCAGAAGATGAACCAAAAGACTGGTCAGTTTGACCAAGTCAAACGAGGCACCTGAAACAAAAAGAATTCTATTTGTTGCTGTCAAGATTCGAACCAGCAACCTCGCCTACATATATCACCAATCTTACCAACTGGGATAAAGAAGAGATATGATTAAAGTTGTTGCGAGCAAATGATAAAGTTATTTATCTGTTGCGAGCAGAAGACAAAGTTATCTCTTAAAGGATAACTTTATCTTTTAATCAGATCCAATGGATGCAGTTTAATCCCATCCAAAATCAGCCATCCAGATTACATCCATGGATCAACGGTCAAGAGAAAATTCCTCAACAATCAACAATCCAGATTTATTCTCTTAGGCTATAAATAGGCTTAGAGTTTCAACCTTTTAATTCAATTCAATTAATTCATTTCTTGTAAACTCTCTAAAAGTCTAGCGTGCTATTTTTGTAAGGCTTCTCCGCCATAAGGAGATTTTTATTGAGCGTCCACTGCCTTGGAAGCAACGTTCTCAGTTGCAACCAAGTTTCTTTTTTAAAGACGAGTGCCTCCACTTTTATAATTTTTTTTCCCGTCTATTCACTCCCCTCTAGCCAGTCCAACCCGATCCAACAGGATCTTGATGCCTATAGGGGATGGAAGAAAAAGGACTTCACTGCAAAGGGGATATTGATTAGTTCAATGATAGATGACCTGGTATTTGAGTATGAGTCACTACCATCAGCTCATGCTGTCTGGGTTGCCCTGAGAGAGAGATACAGTGGAGTTAGTGTGAGCAAGCTTCGTCAACTGACAATCAAGTTTGACAGTTGAGAGAAGCGCCCGAATGTTATAATGACCCAACATCTGAGAGAAATGGGTAATATGATTCGGGAGCTTAAGACTGATGGTCATGAGTTGACCGACGAACAACAGGTTCAAGCAGTTATTCGTTCCCTTCCTGATTCTTGGGAAACAATGAAGCAGAACCTTACTCACAGTGAGAGTATCAGGACTTTCATTGATGTCTCACGCCATATTGAACTAGAGGCGGAGAGAATAGAATCCGCCAGGATTTCTGAGCAAGCTTTTGTATCTGAAGGTTCTGGATCCAAGAATAAGAAAAAATGGTTTAAGAAAGGAAAGGGAAAGGGAAAAGAAGCTGGTGCTACTACTGTGCAGGACCCAATCAAGAAGAAAGGAAAGAAGAATGGAAAGAAACCTAAGGGCAAGCTTACTTGCTACAACTGTGGCAAGAAGGGCCATTTTGCTCGGGAGTGTACTGAGCCGAAAAAGATAAATCCATGTTTGTCTTCTTTTCATGAGCTTTATGTTGCTAATTCGGTGTTGTTAGCTGATTCTTATCCTTTGTGGATTATAGATTCAGGAGCAACGAACCATATAGCTCGTGATCGAGCTACGTACGTGGAGTACCGTCGTGTACCAGCTGGCAATAAGTGGATATATGTGGGAAACAATGCAAGAATTGAAGTCAAAGGAATTGGCACTTGCAAACTCAACCTTCGTGGTGGGCGTACATTGTTTCTGCATGATGTTCTGTATGCTCCTGAGATTCGACGGAATCTTGTTTCTGTGAATTGTCTTTTTGAATTGGGTTATTGTATGAATTTTTACAGTCGTCGAGTAAAACTTAAAATTGACTCTGTGTTAATTGGATATGGTTTTATATCAAACGGTTTCATGGTTCTTGATGTAGAACCTGATGTTAATTGTGGAAATAATGGTTATTTTTCAAACATTGCTCTTACTAGTGATGCTGATGTTAATGATGAAATTTGGCACGCTAGATTGGGACATATAGGACAAGAAAGAATGAATAGATTAGCAAAAGAGGGTCTGCTCGGCACTCGTGCTAAAGTTGACTTGTCTATATGTGAGCACTGTCTTGCTGGAAAAGCAACTAGGAAACCGTTTGGTAAGGCTATTAGGGCTGATTCAACATTGCAATTGATTCATTCGGATATTTGTGGTCCGATGAACATGAAGGCTAGAAATGGTAGTTCATATTTCATTACATTTATTGATGATTTCACGCGTTTTGGTCATGTGTATTTGATTTCTCATAAATCTGAAGCATTAGATTGCTTTAATCGTTATTTGAACGAAGTTGAGAATCAATTGGAACGTAAGGTTAAATCCTTACGCACTGACCGTGGAGGTAAATACTTGTCTGATCAGTTCAAGACAATATGTAATGAGAAAGGCATTATTAGATAGTTAACTATCCCTGGAACTCCACAGCAAAATGGAGTTGCTGAAAGAAGAAATCGAACTCTTCTTGAAATGGTTAGGTCGATGATGGCTCAAGCTAATTTGCCTATTTCCTATTAGGGAGATGCTTTATTAGCATGCAACCTACATACTTAACCGGGTGCCTTCTAAATCAGTTCCATCTACTCCATATGAACTTTGGACAGGCAGAAAACCAGATTTGAGTAATCTGAGACCATGGGGGTCAGCTGCTTATATTCATGATAAGACTCACAAATATGGAAAATTAGGAACCAGAGGTAAGAAGTGTATCTTTGTAAGATATTCTGATACTTCTAAGGGTTATGTTTTTATTGGTGAGCAGCAAGATGGAACCATCTCTGAAATTGAGTCAAGAGATGCTACTTTTCTCGAAACTGAGTTCCCAACAAGAGGTAAAGTTGATAAATCAACTCCTCTATTTGTAATAGAGGAGGTGGATATTGTTCCTCCTTTAACAAATCAGGAATCTCAGGGAATGCCTGAATCTAGTCAACCTAGTGGGAGTGAATTGCCTATAAGTGAATTAGTTTCTCAGCAGTTAAACCTGCGAAGAAGTAATCGTAAGATTATTCCTCGGAGAAGGTTTGACATTGAAAATGAGGCATTAATGATTCTCCCAGTTGACGATGAAGAACCTCGAACGGTTGAGGAAGCATTGAGATGCTCAGTTAGAGAAAAATGAAGAATTGCAATGGATGAAGAAATGGAGTCTATGAGAAAGAATCAGGTTTGGGATTTAGTCGATCTTCCTCCAGGCCGAAGGGTTATTGGGAATAAATGGATTCTCAAAATCAAGAGGAAGGCAAATGGATCGATTAATAAATACAAAGCTCGTCTGGTTGCAAAAGGATATACCCAATTGGAGGGTATTGATTTTGAAGAGACATTTTCCCCTGTTGTGAAGTTTGTGTCATTTTAGCTATAGTAGCACATTATGACTTGGAATTACATCAGATGGATGTAAAAACGGCTTTCCTTAATGGTAATCTTGACGAGGAAATCTATATGGTTCAACCAGAAGGTTATATTGCTGATGGCCAAGAGGAAAAAGTATGTAGACTTAAAAAGTCTATATATGGGCTAAAGGAAGCGTCGAGACAATGGAACATAAGATTCAATGAAGTCATTTTATCTTATGGTTTCGAAATGATCAATGAGGATCATTGTGTTTACCTGAGAAAGGATAAAGGAAAGTTGGTCATTTTATCATTATATGTTGATGATATGCTGATAGCTGGAAATGACTTAAGAGTTGTGATTGAGGTCAAGTCTTGGCTTTCATCACAATTTGACATAATTGACATGAGAGAAGCTGAGTATATCTTAGGAGTACGGATCGTTCGTGATCGATCAAAAAGACTTTTGGGTTTGTCCTAAGAAGCTTATATTACTAAGATATTACAACACTTCAATATGTTTGATTGCAACGTTGAACAAACACCTACAGCGAAATGTGTTATTTTGAGCAAAAGTATGTCTCCCAAGACTCCTGAAGAGATAGCCGAGATGAAGAAAAGACCATATGCTAGTGCCATTGGTAGTTTGATGTACACTATGTTGTGTACTCGCCCTGATATAAGCTATGTTGTTGGCTTAGTTAGTCGTTTCCAGTCAAACCCAGGATCGAGACACTGGAAAGCGGTAAAAAGGATATTCAGATATCTCAAAGGAACGACAAATTATTGTCTCTGCTTCCGAGGGTCAAAGTTGAGCTTGAAGGGCTACGCAGATGCAGATTGGGCAGGGGACCTTGACGACAGAAAATCCACATCTGGCTATATTTTTATGCTGAATGGAGGTGCCATTTCATGGAACAGCAAGAAACAGGCTTGTGTAGCACTATCGACAATGGAGGCTGAGTATGTGGCTTGTGCAGCGGCTGTACAAGAAGCTGTCTGGTTGAGAAGGTTCCTAAAGCATCTAAAGATTGTTGAGGACAGTGGGAGCCCTGTTACATTGTGTTGTGACAATCAAGCTGCTATAGCTTTTTCCAAGGATCCTAAATATCACAGCAAAGGCAAGCATATAGAAATTAAATACAATTTTGTAAGGGATATTATTGACAAGAAAAAGATAATTCTTGAGTACATCCCTACCCGAGCAATGCTTGCAGATCCTTTTACTAAGCCATTGACTAAAGAGTCATTTAATGAACATGTGAAGTCTTTGGGACTACGCAAGATGTAACACATTGTAAATGTATTTGTTACATTTTTATAAATGAAATGTCATAATCTATTCAGTGTGAATGTATTTGTTACATTTGAAAAAGTCTCGATGAGCATGTTGGCAGGCTGAGATTGGTCTACTCACATGGACAGTCGTCTCTATTTGTTGAGTATAAATAGAGGGAAGACCATTACTTATGAGACAGCTTATGTAGTTGTGAAGAGAGACATACTCATAAGTTGAGGTCGCCTTGATTTTGTATCAAGATGAGATCATTTATGTAATGATCGAAGTAAATGCACCCACCATTTAGTAAACCTATTTAAAGCCAGATTGGAATTCATAAGTTGAATTCGGATTAGACGTTAGGTATGTCTAGATCGAAATCTGTACGATGTTAGATATTTGAGAAAAACATGCACTCTTTTTGGTAGAGAGAAAAACATCGTAGCATGTGATTCATACCACATGTGCTGTAGCGACAATAAGGGTAGTAGGAGAAAGGATCCCTGCTTCTCTACTATGTGAGACCCTTGAGATTATCAGTTAATCTCAATCTTACCCTAAGTGACTATTTAGCTGTCTACTTGAAGTTTTAATCAGTGGTTGCTACTTTAGTGTGTGTCCTATTGACTATGGATGATTCGGTCTATGGAGCATAACTAGGAAAGCAACTGATTAGAATGAATAGATTCTAGCTGAAAAGGAAGATTAAAATTAGTTTACATCTGTAATACTTATTCACTGGTCGACCAGTTACATTTTTTGTTAAGCACTTAAAAATGTGATTGTGAATAAAAGTCTTGATTTGAGATGACAAACATGCTCTTGACATAGATGTCATATGAGGGATTAGAGATGTTCAGATGGATGTAAATATTTAATCTGGGGTAAAGGCAAGTTATTGATGTCTCTGATTCGTTCTATAGAGCAGCTAAGTTAAGTGTAACAACTTTCTTAGCATTAATTGCTCAGTGTGCTTGCTGTCGCACGAACCATTTTCCCTGAAGTATGAGTTGAATGCTCCGATATGGTCTTTGTGACTTCCTTACATAGTCTTAGTGACTAGATGACCTATATGGATAGAATTGGACGAGTGGGAGATGTTAGCGTTACAAGCCGAGGCGTTACAAGCCTTGATTGTGAACGTTGAAACGTTCACAATCAATGGCATTGAACACCTCCATTGATGGAGGTAGAAGTGAAACGGCTCGTTTTTTCCCTATAAAGGCGTCCATATTGCAATCCATGGGGCAGACGAAAAAGAGAAAGGAGAGGAGCTTCAATCGGTGAGGGATTTGGCTTGTGAAAGAGATTTGAGATCAGTCCGGTGACGCTCTCACGACAGCGAGCAGAAGAAGAAGAAAAGAGAAGAAGAACCAAGAAGTTGAAATCGCTGTAAGTATAACATCTTAATTTTTGCAATTCATTTTCATGCTTAGACATCAACAGTATGACCATCAAATAACTTGAGGATATAGTTTAAAAGACTAGTCATCAGAGATTTGGCTGGCATTAAACCAGTTTAATTAATTACTGCTTGGATGAGATTAATTCTTTGAAAATTCATGCGAGGGGACATGATCAATGCGTGGTCTGGGAGCTATGATTGTTCCTATGCCTGCTGGCTTTGCTTAGCCATGGCCACTTCTGTGTATATTGACTGCGACAGTGTTCCATTAAATGGAAGGAAGATGTGCCATTCATTACTCCAGTAATTTAGTGTTCAGATATGTTTGTTAATTAATGTCGACAAAGAGGTAAAGTTGATCTGATTAGGTTAATTTGGCGATGAAGATTGATTAATCAAGGACTAAAGGTACGAGGTACAGTTGATCTACAGGGTGAAATTACGCACCTGGGCAGTGACCCTGCCAGGCCCGTAGACAAGGTGAAGGAGGTCTTTGAAAGATGGTGGATGAGATCTTTGCTCTACCTGGCTGGCTGTTGCTCGTCCATTAATGCTCTCATCAGGATTTAGGAAGGTCGCTTCTTGGCTGCTGATTGGTGCAGAACAGCGTCGTTGCTGCCATCTGATAATCACCCATCCAACCTTGTTGCTCGTATGCTCAAGGTTTGGTCTTCATGCGGATCCGGAATAATTAGTGTATAGAGATATTATCTAAGAGGTTCTGAGCTCGAGTCGCGCGAGACGCACCAGATTAAAACTTTGGACGTTTGGTGTATCAATTCTTGGCTTAACTGTGCACTAATTACTCCGGGGACCATGATTTATCTCTCTCGTGATGGCCTTGGGACGGATACGGCGGGGACGCTGGGGCGAGCGATTTCGCCTTTTGTCGTATTCTCAAGGTTTAGGGTTAAAGTCTGATAAAATTAATATACTCATTTTTCTCACGCATTAGTTACTGTATCTGAGTTAGTAGTCTTCGTGATTTATCTCTTCCATGATTGTCCTGAGACGAGTTAGAAGAGATACTGAGACAAACGAATCGTCTTTTACTATTTAGTAGGTTTAGGAATCGTCTCTTGGATTAATGATTATGTTTGAGAATCGCACATCACGCCATTTAATGTGACGGATGACTCGTTTATTCTTAAATGCATTTCGCTGTAATTCAAGGAGATTTAACGAAATCAAGTTTTTTTAACATGATTTTTTTTTTATTTTCCTTTATTCAATTTAACAGAATACAAATTTTAAAATTAAATGGAACCAAATAAATTGATTTTTTTAAAAAGAATAAAGAAAACAATAGACAACTCATTTTAGAAATTATAACTAGGTAATTATTTTTTTTAAAAATGATGAGTTTAATTCCATCTAACATTTTAAACCAACACTACTAATTTACTATAGCAACATTGCAAGAGTGACTTCTAAACTTAAACAATCAAAAGAAATACATAGAATTACACCAAAATTTTTAAGAAACATAACAGATTGTTTATTTTAAAATCTAATTAGTTATATCCATCTTCTAAGTTTTAGATAACAAAAAGAATAAAAAAACATAAAATAATTTTAGAGGTATCACGAACAACAATAGAGGATTTATTTTTTATTTAAAAACAACAAAAATATATATAGAGAGAAAAAAGATATATTATTCCACACCCCGAGCGCAGACTCCGTCTACAACTCACTCATGCTTTTGGATCTCCAAATCACTTTGGAATGCCTGACACGTCTACGACTCACTCGGGCATAAGGTCTAGGAATAGAATAGTATATCAAGTTTATATAATAGTAATGATAGGGAGAGTGAATTTGAGAGAGTGAATGGGAGAGTGAATGGCGTGGTAGTTATTGTATACACGTTCGATCGTCGATCGGACACCACCGAGTACCGACGGCCTCTGATCACCGTCCCGAATCAAACAATGTCCTCAGAAGATCGGTGAACTCATCGGGAATCGCCGCAATTATGATCTCGTCGCATTCACCGTCAATCCGGCGAGATCTCAATTACCGGCGACCCTGCCAGGTTCACCATCTTCTTAGGACATAATTTGATTCGGGACGACAATCAGAAGTCATCGGTGGTGTCCGATCGGCGATCGAACATGTACACATTAGCTACACGTCATTCACTCTCCCATTCACTCTCCCAAATTCACTCTCTCAATCATTACTCTTTATATATATACCAGATAAATGTGCTATTTAACTCTTCGTGCACGACTCTATCCGCAAGTCCGTCTCCCCTAAATATCTTATAAATTGAGCAACTTAAACATCATGCTCTTTGTAAAGTTCATAAAGTCAATGTGTTTATTATCTCGACGTGTTAATCACAATATTCAAATTAGTATTTTTATGATTTATTTTTTTCGTATTAATCTAAAAATAAATTGAGAATGTTAGATATCTTGGATATTTAGTGTGAATAGAGAAGAGGTGGTGGGACTTTAGTCTCCACATTGGAACTTTCTATTGAATGGAAAGTGAGGAGGGGAATAAAGAAACTCCCTTGTGAGTGGGACTTTAGTTCCACATTGGGAGTTTTAAGGTAAAATGTTTGGTTTATATTGTATCACAAGGATGATAGTTGTGAACAAATGCTAGGGGAGAGGTTTTCTCTCACGCGTGGGTGCGCAGGGGATGCAAATCCAGGACTCGGATTTGTACTAAACTAACTGAACTCATATGCGTGCACGACCCGCGTACCTCGAATGTCCGACTGATCGGGGTAAAATTTGTCCAAGTAGATAAACTAACGTTTTGCCAAATTGATTTTTGCTCGAATGTAACTTATACATTAATTTTGATTAATGCGAAATGAGTAACCCCCAGTCGTTTGGATCTAGTCGGGTAAATGATAAGAAATGACGATTAATTCGTTATTGAATATTGCGGAGGTCTGTTCTCGACCTCCGTTGATAACAATCGGGTACCTTCTCAGTTCGCCACGAGCAACGAATGTTCCGTTGTGCCCGTGGTGTGCTGTTATATTCTGAGAGACAGAAGTCCATCTGAGCCTCGAAGCATTGCCGGAGAAGGACGAATCTGTTTCAAGGAAACTGCGCTGCGCAAGCCTCAACAAATTCCTGATCGGTCGGGAGACATCCGACCACTATTCGGGATATCCTAGTCGGGTGCACAGGAGCTTCACTCGGGACTCTACTCGGGAATTCCACTCCGGAGTTCGGGTGACACTGGTCGGGTCGGTTCCTCACTCGGGAGCTCGGGAAAATCACTCGGAAACTACACTCGAGAGCTCAAGAAACACTACTTGAGAGACTGCAATGTGGAAAAAAATAACTCGGACCATTTTAAAATTATCTTAGTAATTTTAATTTATTGTAACTAAAAGAGATTTATTAGAAAATAAGACTTAATCAATATTTTCTATATAACATAATAAATTCTTATTAATATGTCTTTAGAATTGGTATTTAGAATTAGTTAAGTTAGAGTTGGTCAATTGAATAAGTCCTCATAGATATTTATATATATTGTATTCTTCATTGTACATGAGAATAAAATTCATTATTGGATTTATATCTCTCTCTCCTTTTATTTCTTTCTTCTTCTAATATGGTATCAAAGCGTTGCCCTATCTCTTCTTCCCCCTTGCCAGTATCTGCAGCCGCCGCCATCGAATTATACTCTGCTCTTTCTTAATAGCAAGAGCAATTTGGATGACCTGTATACCAGCTGCTTCTAAACTCAACCTCTGCTCCGTCACGGAATCAGAGGCACGTGGCTTCTAAACTCAACCTCAGCAGCAATTTAGGCATTGACATCATTTAAAAGATATATCCAGCCGACGACGTCATCAACCGACTTTCTCGACGTCATCCTCCAATTACACAGCCAAATCGAGCGAAGAGCCGCCCATCTCGACAACCTCCGACAGCATCTCTCGGCCCTCCCTTCTCCTACGCCCACTTTGGCCACTGTCATCGCCGGAGACGGTGAAATATTCCTCCTCCTCCTACCGGCCATAATCTCACCCCGTCGCCACTGCTCCCTGCACGTGGCAGTGCTGTTGGCTGGTGATTGTGAAGCTAAGTTATTCTTCATCTTATATATATAATGTCGGAACATTCATCTCCGTCATCCACCACAGAAGCAAATTTTGCGACACAATTTTCTACTCTGCCCTTAAATGCCATATCTTATTTACCCATCAAACTAAACAATGATAATTATATGCTTTGGAAGATGCAGTTTCTTTCACTCCTCCGTGTTCATGATCTACTTGGAGTTGTTGATGGCACTTCTCCTAAACCAGAAGTAGCCGATGCAAACTATGCTATTTGGAGCAAGAATGATCAACTTATCATGACATGGTTAATCTCGACGATCGATGAATCTATACTTCCTATAATTGTCGGGCTTGCCAGCTCTCGCCAAATATGGGAAGCTCTTGGCCGAACCTTTGCTTCAGACTCTCAAGCACGTGTTCTTCAGCTTCGCATGCAATTGCAATCGGTGCAAAGAGGAGACAAGTCTATCAATGAATATATGCAATTAATCAAGACCATTGCCAATAATTTAGCTGCGATTGGCCATCCAATCTCATATTCAGATTTACTTATCCATGTTCTAGCAGGATTGGGACCTCAATATGATAGTTTTATTCCCAGCATAACTACTCGCTTGGATCAAGTGTCACTTAATACTCTTCATGGCTTATTATCTTCACACGAGATACTTCTACAATTTCAATCTCAAAGGGTCTCGGATACTCTCGCTCTGTCGGCACATGCACCATACAAAATTGATAGTACTACTCATCTTCCACACGATCAAGGAAATCAGGTTGAACGAAATAGAGGTCGAGGCCGAGGACAAGGTCGAGGACGAGGACGTGGACGAGGACAAGGTCAAGGACGAGGTCGAGGTCGTTGTCAGATCTGTCTTAAGAATGGTCACTTTGCTCATCAATGTTATAAGAGATTTGATTATAATTTTATTGGAGGTCTTGCATCCTCTACTCAAGCGTCAACATCAACTTCATCATCTCATCCAGGAGCATTCTCTATTGCAAGCAATCCTTATATACCAATGGCAGATTCTTCAAACCCAGGCTGGCATCCAGACTCTGGTGCGACTCATCATGTTATACCGAATTATGATATTCTTACAGAAGCCTCCTCCTATCATGGTCCTGATACGGTACAAATAGGCAACAGTTCAGGTTTGCAAATTGCTCACCTTGGTAACACATTGTTTAATTCATCTGGTCGTCTCTTTCACATGCGTAACACACTCCATGTTCCCTCTATCACTAAGAACCTACTTTCAGTTCGTCAATTTGCTCTTGATAATAATGTATTTTTTGAATTTCACCCTTATTATTGTCTTGTGAAGGATCTCATTATCAAAATCACCCTGCTCAGAGGAGAAATTAGGGATGGTCTCTATCACCTACAACCTACATCCGCCAAAGCGCTTATTGGAGAACGTACAAATAAAGCCTCTTGGCATGCACGTCTTGGTCACCCATCCCTCCGTATCGTTCAAGAAGTTATTAATCAGTTTAACTTACTGACCCGTTTGTCTTCCTCATCTCATTCTTGTGATGCATGTTTGAAAGCAAAGAGTCATAAATTACCTTTTGTTTCTTCTTTTCATATGTCTAAATTTCCTTTAGAAATAATTCATTCTGATGTTTGGGGTCCTGCTCCTGTTTTGTCAAATCAAGGTTTTCTTTACTATGTCATTTTTATTGATGATTTTAGTAGGTTTACCTGGGTTTTTCTCATGAAACGAAAATCTGATCTTTTTAATATATTTTGTCAATTTCAAAGGCACGTGGAACGTTACTTTGATCGCAAAATTCTTTCTCTCCACTCTGACTGGGGTGGAGAATATCAAGCACTTCATCGACATCTAGACTCTTCTGGCATCCTTCATCGAGTCTCGTGTCCTCATACTCCTGAAAAAAATGGCTCTGCGGAAAGGAAACATCGTCATATAATTGAAACTGCATTAGCTCTTCTCAATCATGCATCAGTTCCACTTAAATTTTGGGATGACGCGGTTCAAACTGCAGTTTATCTTATTAATCGTCTGCCTACTCCATTACTTCAACATAAATGTCCAATGGAAAAACTCTTCAATTAAACTCCTAACTACACCTTTTTACGTATCTTTGGTTGCGCATGTTATCCTTGGCTACGACCTTACTCTAAACATAAACTAAATCCTCGTTCTCAACAATGTGTTTTCCTTGGTTATAATAATTTGCACCATGGCTATCGTTGTCTATATATTCCAACAGGGCGTATATATATATATCTCGGCATGTTATTTTTGATGAGTCTTTATTTCCTTTTACAGCCTTAACAGGACCTCCATCTTCAGGGAGCAGTGGAACTTTTTTGATGCCACCTAATATCACATCTGAATTCTCTCAGATTGCTCATCCAATCAGACACACTAAAGATACTGAAGGTAATGGCATCCTTAGTCCTGCTCCGGAGTCTTTTGCAAATTCTCCTAGGTCATCAAAATCACCCCAGGTGACTACTCCATTAAGAGCTAGGCGCACTAATAATTTCGGAAATGTTTTAGAACCTATTCCGTGCCCAATCTTGGAAGCATCTCCAGCTACAGACAATATGCTCCCTAACTCTGAATCATCGAACAATACAAGTCCTTTATCAGAATCCCCTTGTCTACCTACTTGTTCGTCACCATCAACAAGTGATGATACTCCTCGTCGTGTGCTTCCGTTAAGTGACATATATGCACGATGCCCACCAATAGTTACTCGACATCCTCTTCCTCGTGCTTTGGTGGTCGCCTCAAAATCTATTGAGCCAACTTGTTTTACACAAGCAAACAAGGATCCGAATTGGCGTAGTGCGATGGGTGCAGAATTTGATGCACTGCTTCGCAATGGAACATGGACCCTAGTTCCGCGCACTCCCTCCATGAATGTTGTGGGCTCTAAATGGATTTTCCGTCTTAAGCATCGAGCTGATGGTTCTATTGAACGATATAAAGCTCGACTTGTTGCCAAAGGGTTTAGTCAACAACCAGGTATTGACTTCAATGATACTTTTAGCCCAGTTATCAAAATTACATCTGTTAGATTATTATTATCAATAGCTGTGAGTTCTAATTGGTCTATTCGACAATTAGACGTTTCTAATGCATTTCTTCATGGAAATCTTGAGGAAACGATATTTATGGAGCAACCATCTGGATTTATCCATCCGCAATTCCCATCTCATGTTTGTCATCTTAAGAAATCCATATATGGTCTTCGGCAAGCGCCTCGTGCATGGTTTCATCGATTATCTAACTGGTTGCAGACTCAAGGATTTTCTGGATCTAAGACTGACTCCTCTCTATTCTACAGACATAATGCTGATTCTATGATATTCTTTCTTATTTATGTTGATGACATTCTATTAACTGGTAATGATGAAAAGGGTATCACAAATCTATTAACTCTTCTCAATCAAGAATTTCCTATTCGGGATTTAGGAAATGCTTGTTTCTTTCTTGGTATTGAACTTATTCCACATGATGAAGGTTATATCCTTTCTCAAAGCAAATATATTACTGGGCTTCTTCAAAGAGCTAAAATGGATGGAGCACGTCCGATTTCTACACCAATTACTACAGATAACGTCTTTATTACTTCTTCCTCTACCGTAATGTCTGATCCCCAGGTTTATCGAAGTATTGTTGGTGCTTTACAGTATGTCACTATCACACGTCCTGATATTACGTTTGCAGTAAATCGTGCCTGTCAGTTCATGCATGCTCCCACTGAACAAAATTGGGAAAGTGTGAAAAGAATACTTCGCTATCTTAAAGACACTATTCTACATGTTCTTCTTTTATATCGTCACTCATCTCGAGACTTACATGCCTATAGCGATGCGGATTGGGCGAGTTCTCCTGAAGATAGACGCTCTAATAGTGGATATGCAATATTTCTTGGACGAAATTTTATCTCTTGGAATTCGAAAAAGCAACCTACAGTATCACGTTCAAGTACTGAAGCTGAATATAAAGCTATAGCCAACGCAACGGCAGAAATTATTTGGCTTCAATCTCTTCTTTCTGAACTTCATCTTGCATCAAAAATTGCACCAAAAAAATTTGGTGTGATAATATTGGAGCAACATACCTTACAGCCAATCCAGTATTTCATGCTCGTACAAAACATGTGGAAATTGATTTTCATTTTGTTCGCGAACGCGTTGCAGCTAAACAATTATCTGTCTCCTATATTTCTGCAGAAGACCAAATCGATGATATCTTTACTAAGCCATTATCCAGGCAACGTTTTACCAAGCTGGCAAGCAAACTCAACGTTAGAGATCTCCCGTTGAATTTGTCGGGGGTAAAAGAGATTTATTAGAAAATAAGACTTAATCAATATTTTCTATATAACATAATAAATTCTTATTAATATGTCTTTAGAATTGATATTTAGAATTAGTTAAGTTAGAATTGGTCAATTGAATAAGTCCTCATAGACATCTATATATATTGTATTCTTCATTGCACATGAGAATAAGATTATATCTCTCTCTCCTTTTATTTTTTTCTTCTTCTGATAGTAACTTCTCTTCGAGAAGGATCATTCCCTCCGTAAGAGAAGACGTAAAAGATGGGTGAATTGTGTTTTCCGTCTTCCAAAACTTCGCCCGTCGTTCTTGTTTATGTGAAGAGGCGCGCTGCTTTTAGCTGGCGCGCTAACAAACACAGGGTGGTCGGACAATGCCCCAGGCGATCGACGACCATCCTGAAGAGCTCAGGCCGCTGAAACCACCTGCATCTGCGTATCGATGCTGTCTCCTCCCAGATCACTCACTGACACCCTAAATGTACTCATTAAACAAATCCAGAACAGTGGCAGCAGCCACAGAGACGATCGCTGTGGGCGTTGCCTTTGGAGTGGCCCTGTCTGTCCGTGCGTGATGGTCCAGTGCAGTGCGTACTGCCGGAAACAAAAATTGCCTGTCATTTACGACGCCCACACGCAAGGCACGCCCACGCGCAGCCGCCCTGGCTCACACGCAACTCTCTCTGTCTTCTTCCACACTACTTATCATTGCGACCACAAAACGTCAAATCAGTCATCACGGAAAGTTTCAGAGTTAGATTCGACGCAGAGGTAATTAAACAGTTTGTCACACGGCTAACGAGGAAATTAATTAACACGGTAGATCTACTTAATCACACGGCGTTAAGTAATTAATTATTATGCTGAGTACGGAAGCGGCGCGGAGAAGGCAGCTCTCCCCTGTTTTGCTCTGTTTTGAGCCGAGGAGTCGGGTTAGTAGTAGTAGTAGGGGGGTGGCGGGGAGGCGGCGCCGAGGGGGGAGGGCGGAGAGAAGACGCCGCCGCTCCAGAGGTCGGCGAAGGCGCGGAGGATGAGGTGGTGGTGGCGGGGGGAGTTGAGGGAGAGGAAGCGGTGGAGGAGGTCGTTGAGGTCGTCCCACCCATACATCTCCTTCTCCACGATCATCTGCGCCATCGACTCCTTGAACTCGTGGTACGGCTCCGACGTCTCCTTCACCACCGCCACGCTCTCCTGCGCCGCCCGGCCATCTTCCTTGCTCCTCGGCCTCCTCCTCCGGTTCCTCCTGGGCTGCTGCTGCTGCAGCTGCTGCGCCGGCGGCCGCGGTGGGGACGGCGGCGAGGGAGACGAGAAGGAGGCGTCCCACGAGGACGCGGCTGCTGTGGTGGTGGTGGTGGAGGTGGAGATCTCTCTCGACTTCAGCTTAGCAGAGGAAGACTGGGAAGCAGAGGAGGAGGAGGGGAAGGAGAAGATGGACGCGAGCCGCGACCTGCGGCAGTCGCAGCCGACGTCCACCACCGCCGGGTGGCGGACGCGGATCTTTCTCCGTCTCTGAGAGGACGGCATTGCGATGGGGGACGGAGGAGGCGGTGGCGGTGCTTTAAGAGAGAGTTGACGAGGGGAAGCGAAGGTGGTGGAGCTATTAATGGAGCATGTGAACGCAGAGGCGTTTAAATGTCTCGAACAGGGGAAGCGGAGGCGGGCATGTGAAATACAATAATTAACCAAATTATAAGTGGGAAACTAAAAAAAATATATATATCTAATAATAATCACCGTACATCATGAGATCAACGGTCGCATCCGAGTCGCATAGTAGATAAAAGAGACAAAACTTGAAAGAAAGAATATCCTGAATCACTGTGAAAATTGAGGAATTTAAGAGAAATTTGCGTTTAAAATATTATAATCTGGATATTATAAACAATTCCCTCGAGTACTGGTAGCTGCAGGTCTTCCTTGTATTATTTTTTTCATGAAGCTGCCAGGACAGTGAAGTAATTAAGAATCTGTAGATCCAAAGATGAACTCTAAATCTAATCTTGTTTATTGTCTGTGTAGCTGTTGATGAATTTTTAATTGTATTTCTTGCCTACTGATAAGAAAGTTATTTAAGTTGAGATTTGTTAATTGTGATGGCACACGTTGAGTCTTAATTGCGAAACAAAAGGTTGGGTGAAGATCATTATAATGCGAAGTTAATTGATTCCTTGAGACAGACTGTGAATGAGAAGGTTTGAGTTTGTCTTCCCCTTGAGTTGATGTCTAAGACTTAATCTGCAAGAGTATATCAGATTCTCTATTCAAATTTTCAAATTTAAGATAGAAAAATTAATTTATTAAATATGAATATCTATTTTTCATTGTATAATATATTGACTTCCCTATAAGTCATCCCGTCTTTAATTTTTATTATTTTTTCTCTCTTCCAAATTAAATAATATTTTAATATTTAAAAATGAATTTCATTTTAATTTTAAAACTAAAAATGTACTATTTGAATAAAAATGGCTTGCAACAAACGAAAATTGATGAAGATTTCTCCAAATTTCGTTTTTTAATGGAAAAAGAGAAGAAAAGAAAAGAAAAAGAAAAGAGAAACATATTCCATCTTATGATTTATGAATGTTGAAGAACAAGGGCCAAGCTTGCTACTGGACTGGGGCAACAATTGGCGCTGGGCCTTTGTGCTGAATTGGCCGTTTCTTGTATATATCTCGTTAACACAATAATAAATCAATATATCAAGCCTTTTATCGTATTTTTATTTCAGCATTATACCGAATCAGGTATAAAAGTATCGAAAATTATGAAATCGCATGGGTACCTTCAAAATAATCAAATCACATACTCATTTTCTATTTTATCATTAATTAATCGATCGATAAAAATATCAATCGACTAATATTTTTTACCAATCAAATCGATTTCGCCATGATTAAACATTTTAAATTTTAGAATAATCAGTCGACTTATTTTCGATTTAATTTTTTAAATAAATTTGATTTTGAACAAAATTGATTGATGAATCAAATAATCTTGAATTTACATGAAACTATCTCCTATGTATTCGGCTAGTTTTCGTAATTATATCCATGCTTTTAGGCATCAATTTGCCTAATGTATTGAGAATATTGATTTTTTTAACACGAATGTATTCGAAAAATCTAATTCGTATTTGAAAATTCATTACTCTCAATATAATAGATCAAATTGGCATTTGATGACATGTGCATGATGAAAACTATATGAATACATAGAAGCTGGGCTCATGTCAATTCGAACTCATTTGGTCCATCAACCAATTTTGTCTAAAACTAACTAATGGACCAAACAGTCTTGGATTATAAAGAAACTAGCTCATATGTGTTGATTTAATTGTTTTGATTATATTCATGCACTCAAACATCAATATTGAGAAATTAATGCCCCCGCGGGCATGACACGTTGGCAATGACTCACTTGAGTGATCCCTCACTTCTCGGGTTCGATTCCTCCCTGGCAAAGTGCGCAGTATGTTGACAGAAGAAATCACCACAGGCTACTGTGTGGTCGGGCCATCGTGTGTCGATATCATCAGTGGTGAAGTCGCCACGTGTCTCCGTCTCGCGATTTACCCTCGTTGACCGATGGAGACTCTCGTTGTAGGTCGTGGGATAGGGTTGGCTAGCCAAGTGGATTAGCAAGCGCAAGCCTGAATACCCCATGTAAATAAAAAAAATATATTGAGAAATTAAGGTTTGAATGTATGGATATAATCAAGAAAACTAGTCGAACATATAGGAGCCAGTTTCATATTAATTAGCGAGATCATTTAGTCCATCAGTCAGTTTTAGACAAAATCGACTGATGGACCAAATAAGATCGAATTAATATGAAACCAACTCTAGATGTTCGTCTAGTTCTCTTCATTATACTCATGTTCTCAAATATCAATTTACCTTAATATATTAAAAGTAATGATTTTTTAACGCGGATTAAAATTTTCTAACATATTCGTATTAAAAAATCATTTAATATATTGGGTCAAAATGATATTTGAGGGCATGAATATAATCAGGAGAATTAGTTGGAGACATAGAAGCTAGTTTAATATTAATCTGATATCATTTTGTCCATCAGTCAATTTTGAATAAAATCGACTGATGGACCAAACATTCTCGATTTTATATGAAATTAGAACAAGTGTGTTTGCCTAGTTCTAATGGTTATGTCCATGCTCTTAAATATCAATTTGACTTAATATATTGAGAGTAATAATTTTTTTAGCATGAATTAATTTTTTTTGAACACATTTGTGTTCAAAAAATTATTACTCTTAAATTAATTCAGTTAAATTTATCTTTAAGAGAGTGCATATAATCAGAAGAACTAGCTAAATACGTAAGAACTAGTTAATTTTGTGTCAATTCATGATCATTTGGTCCATCAACTAATTTTGGACGTTGAAATTTAGATATTTGAATTGTGAAAGTAGACTTATATATTCCATCCATGATCAATAATAATTAATATTGTATTATATATTTGTGGTGGCAATATTGTATTTATATAATAGCTCTTCAACCCGAACAATACTAATAAAATTGAATTACAGCGGTAACCATTTATAACTATTGTAATATTGATACTTTAACTATCATCAATATTTGATAATACTAATCAATATTATATTATAACAACTGCACCATCAATATTTTATTTTTATTAATTAATCGATATTATAAAATTATAACAGTTACAATTATATTATTATAATAATTATAAAATATATTATATAGTGTTATCATTATACAGTAATTATTATTTTGTAGTTACTATAATTAAGATTAAAAATAAAATATGTAGGAGTGGGGTAGAATACTATAATTAGATTAAAAATAAAATATGTAGGAGTGGGATATTATTTTTATAATTTTGGAGTTCTTTTGGCTTTTTTAAATAATAATAATAATATTAACATTAATAATTATAAGATAACGTTTTTTCCCCTAATATAAAAATCTGTAAAACCAACCATTTCCCCTAATAATTTTGTAGTCGTGACGTATCTCCGTTCTGCGATTTACTCTCGTTGACCGGTAGAGACTCTCGTTGAAGGCTGTGGAGCAAGTCCGGTCGGCCAAACGGATTAATCGGGCACAAATAGGAGTGTCAAAAATCAACACGACCCAATGACCCAACCCGAATCGACTACAAAAAATCAATTTCGGGTTTGGGTCGGGTCGGGTTCAGGTCGAATTGTTGGGTGGATTTTTTGGAGTTAAATCAAAATTTATTTTAGAAATTAAGATATTTTTATGTATATTAATATCAATATTAGTATGATTATGATAGAATATTGAGATAAAAGTGAAGAATTATAGGAAAAATAGCGAAAAAAAAGTTTTGAATCGGTTTTTCGGATTATTCGGGTCGGATTCGGGTTGGTCGGGTTCGGGTTCGAGTTTGGGTGTTTCGGATTGAAATCGGATTCGGGTTGGGGTCAAGTTGGGAGTTTAAAAAAAAAAAATCCCAACCCGACCCGAATTCAATTCGATCTATCCAAATTGACATCCCTAGGTGCAAGCTTGGATATCTTTGTAAATGCCCCCGGTGCTATGGTGCAACGGTAAGGTCACTAGTGGTTAACCCATGCATCCGCGATTCGATCCCCAGCTACGGCGCATTTTGCAGGAATTTTTCCTCCAAATGGGGCGCGAACCCTGGGCCGCTGGGCTTCTAGATTGGCCACCGCGAGCGCTTCCCGATTTACCCTGGTGACCGGTGGGAAACTTCTGTGAGGCGGGGTCGGTCACCACAGGTTCAATTTGTCTGCTGCCTGGTTCATCATTTTTTTTTTTGATATCTTTGAAAATATATATAAAAAAAATCAAAACGGTTCAAGGCCTGCATGTGCGCATGCGAGTGATCCGAGGAGCGGGACGAATGCTTTTCAAAGGCATGAATCGCCGAAACCAAACCGAAACCCCGAAACCCGAAACCCGAAACCTCAAATCTCAACCTCGAAATCAAACCTCAACCCGAAACCCGAAACCTCAAACCCGAAATCCAAGCCTATTCCATCCAGGGCAATGACCGTTGTCTTCCTCCGCCGCCTCAATCCCAAACCACTCACTTTCCTCCTTTCTTGCTTTTTTAATTGCCCCTTCCGACGCAAAGCATCTTCCACTTCCGCCCACGGCCCATCGCCGCTGCGCTCGCAATGCCGTCGCGTCTGCCCCTCCTCCTCCTCCTTCTACTCCGCCTCTTACTCGCCGCTTCCTCCGATCCCATCTCCCTCCCTCTCCGCCGCACACCTCTCCCGCCCCACCCCGACCACCTCCACCGCCTCGCCGCCCTAGCCTCCGCCTCCTACTTCCGCGCCTCCTTCCTCAAGAAACCCCACCGCCGCCCCTCGCCGCCACCCACCACCTCTTCCCTTTCCCACACTCTTATGGAGGCTACTCATTCGACCTCGCCTTCGGCACGCCGCAGCAGGAGCTCCCCTTACTCCTCGACACCGGAAGCCACATCACTTGGCTCCCTTGCACCTCCTCATACCAGTGCCGCCGCTGTGCATCGCCCTCCGGAAACACCATCACTCCTTTTCTCCCTCGATCCTCCTCCTCCGCGGTCCTCGTCGGATGCCGAAACCCCCGCTGCCTCTGGATCCACCCCGCCGACTTCCTCCGCTCCCGTTGCGCCGCCTGCAACAACGTTACCTCCGATTGTCCTGTCTTCGCGTGCCCCCCTTACGCCCTAATCTATGGCTCCGGCTCCACCGCCGGTCTC
Source organism: Boesenbergia rotunda (assembly GCA_024364735.1). NCBI lineage: Eukaryota > Viridiplantae > Streptophyta > Magnoliopsida > Zingiberales > Zingiberaceae > Boesenbergia > Boesenbergia rotunda. The sequence goes on from JAGFNQ010004693.1 coordinate 657,038, forward strand.
CTCATGCTGGAGACGCTGGGCTTCTCCGGCCGTACTTTCCCCAATTTCACCGTCGGATGCTCAATTTTCTCAAAACGGCAGCCTGCCGGAGGCATTGCCGGATTCGGCCGCGGCGCCCCTTCCCTCCCATCCCAGCTTGGCCTGAGGCGCTTCTCCTACTGCCTAATCTCTCGCCGGTACGACGACGACGCCTCCGAGAGGGGCTCCGTCGTCGTACCGGCGATGGACGGCTGCGGGTTAGAGTTTACCTGCTTCGGCGAGGGGGGATGCGGGAGAGGAGGTTGCGAGAGACAGCTGCGGAGTGGCTTCGGCGATGGACGCGCAAGAGAGCTAGACGCGAGAGGAGTCGGCAAGAGACAGCTGCGGGTTTTGCTTCGACGATGGACGAGAGAGAGAGCCGGACGCGAGAGGAGTCGACGAGAGACAGCTGCGGGTTTTGCTTCGGCGATGGACGAGAGAGAACCGGACGCGAGAGGAGTCAGCGCGAGAGAGGGCTACTTCTTGCTTCGGCGAGGGGGGAGGCGGGAGAGGAGCCGCAGTGAGAGAGAGCTGCGGTGTTTGCGAGAGAGGGAGGGAGGCGAGTGACACGAGAGAGGGAGGGAGGCGGGAGAGCGGCGCTGCCTTCGTGAGAGAGGGAGTCGGGTTGAGAAAGTGAGCTGCGGTGAGGGCTTACGCGATTTTTTTGCCACGCACGCCACGCAAAACCGCAGCCACCCATGCAGTCCGCACGCAGTCCGCAAACAGCGTCCGCAGCAGATCACCTCTGTGTGTGTATATATATATATATATATATATATAGTTTCGGTAGGAATCAATGTTGACGGTAAGTCACCAGGGTTCAGCCACACGGATGCTGACGTTAGGGGAGGAACTCCACGCCCTGCGAGATCAACACGAGCGTTAGGAGAACACATCGGAGGTTGTCCGACAGAGCTCACTCCGACGCCCAAGTCAGTACCTCGATGGAGAGGAAAAGTATAAGACAAAAAGATATATGAGTAGCAGAGAATGCATAATCCCTTTATCGGAGGGGTTGGAATACATTTTATATCTGCGGCGACTGCCTTGGTGCGTCCCAAGATCTATGCCACGTCCCCCCTTTGTCGGTTATAGGATAGTCTTTGAAACAGTTCACGCCGTCATTAAATGTGACCCGTTACGATATTTAAGGGTCATGATGACTCCGCGATAATGAGGATGCTTATCCACAGATCCAAGAAAAAAGAAGGGGCGTTACTTGAGGTTGAATGTTGCTGGGGCTCCACTTCTCCGAGGTGATCTCGGGGGTCTTCTGGCCCGGGAGGTCGCTGGCGCTCCGCTTCCCCAAGGTGGCCTCGGGACCCGACTTCCCGGGAAGGATTTTCTGATCTGATTTTTAGGGCGTGTTTACTGCAGGGGGCCCTGGAGGCTCCTCTTCCCGAAAGGGTCTCAGGAGCTCTAAAAGGGATAAATTAAAATCGGATCGGATTCGAACTAAATCCAATCGAATATAATAATTACGTTAATTCAAATGAGGATTGATTTAGAATTTATTTGACCAAATTATTGCCGAAAATTTAAATGAATTTGATTGATTTAAGATAAATTAGGATATTTTGGGAAAAATTTCTCTTTCCCCTCTTCTCTTCTCAAACTAAAAACTCTATTTTATTTTATTTTCTTCTTTTGATGTCGTCTCCAAGCAACAAGAGCATCCCTCATGTTTTATTTTTCTTTTTGTGTTTTTTGAGATTTTGTTAGCATTGTAAAAACGGCAATTTACCAAAGGGCGTACGCAACAATCGGTAATTACCAACGAGCGCACCATGGTTTTATTTTCACCAAAGGGCGCACTCATTATAGTGAACTTCCTCTTATACCCCTCATGTTATCTATTGCCTTTCTCTTTCTCTCTCAGTAATAAATTCTGTGACGTCAGCACATGCAACGTGACTTAATTACTGACTTTTATTTTAAAATAATATCTAATGGAATCGACGCTAAATTAAAAAACGTAAGGTAAAAATTAAAAAAATATTTCACTTTAAAAATTTCTCATCCAACGTGATTTAAAAATATAAATAAATAATTTTTATTTTTATTAATAGAAATTAATATATTAAATAATATTTAATAAATATATTAATGTATAAAAAGTTTTTGGAAACATACTGTGGATTTAAAAATATAAATAAATATATTTGATTAATAGAAATTAATATATTAAATAATATTTAATAAATATATTAATGTATATATATGTTTTGAAAAAATTGACCGTGGTAGCTTTCAGGCCCACGCTGGGCCTGAAATATTTTTATTTCAGGCCCACGCTGGGCCTGAATATTTTTATTTCAGGCCCACGCTGGGCCTGAAATATTTTTATTTCAGGCCCAGCGTGGGCCTGAAATTTTTTATTTCAGGCCCACGTTGGGCCTGAAATCTTTTGATTCAGGCCCACGTTGGGCCTGAAATCTTTTGATTCAGGCCCGACGTGAACTCAAATTTTTTTTCTATTTAAAAAATATATTAATATATAAAAAAACATATCAAAACACTTAATTTTAGATTCAAACGCAGGGCCTGAAGTCATCCCAGGAGGGTTTGAAGTCAAATAACTTCAGATCCTATAAATAATTAATTTAATAAATAATAATTAAATATAAAAAATATTTTTAAAATAAAAAATTTTTAGTGAGGGCCTGAAGTCATCAGTGACTTCAGGCCCTCTATCTGAAAAATTTTCCCTTAGGCCTGAAGTCATCCGACTTCAGGCCTAAGGAGGGCCTGAAGTCTGATGACTTCAGGCCCAAGGAGGGCCTGAAGTCTGATGACTTCAGGCCCAAGGAGGGCCTGAAGTCTGATGACTTCAGGCCCTCCATTAAATATATAAAAATAATAAAAACTTTTTTAAAAAAAAGGTATAATATATAATTACATAATAATAAAATGTTATACGAGTGGTTTAAGTATATCAGTGAGTTTTGAGCAAAACTCACTGATGGACCTACCATATTTGGAATTCTGAAAACTCATTATCAGTAGACAGAGTTGAGCTAGGAGATGAGATTTTGGGTGTCGAAACCTCTAATCTTGCCGTATCACCAATGCTATAGCAGTGGTTTAGGTATATCAGTGAGTTTTGAGCAAAACTCACTGATGGACCTACCATATTTGGAATTCTGAAAACTCTATATCAGTAGACAGGGTTGAGCTAGGAGATGAGATTTTGGGTGCCGAAACCTCTAATCTTGCAGTATCACCAATGCTATAGGAGTGGTTTAGGTATATCAGTGAGTTTTGAGCAAAACTCACTGATGGACCTACCGTATTTGGAATTCTGAAAACTCTATATCAGTAGACAGAGTTGAGCTAGGAGATGAGATTTTGGGTGCCGAAACCTCTAATCTTGCTGTATCACCAATGCTATAGGAGTGGTTTAGGTTTATCAGTGAGTTTTGAGCAAAACTCACTGATGGACCTACCATATTTGGAATTCTGAAAACACATTATCAGTAGACAGGGTTGAGCTAGGAGATGAGATTTTGGGTGCCGAAACCTCTAATCTTGCCGTATCACCAATGTTATAGCAGTGGTTTAGGTATATCAGTGAGTTTTGAGCAAAACTCACTGATGGACCTACCATATTTGGAATTCTGAAAACTCTATATCAGTAGACAGGGTTGAGCTAGGAGATGAGATTTTGGGTGCCGAAACCTCTAATCTTGCAGTATCACCAATGCTATAGGAGTGGTTTAGGTATATCAGTGAGTTTTGAGCAAAACTCACTGATGGACCTACCATATTTGGAATTCTGAAAACTCTATATCAGTAGACAGGGTTGAGCTAGGAGATGAGATTTTGGGTGCCGAAACCTCTAATCTTGCCGTATCACCAATGCTATAGCAGTGGTTTAGGTATATCAGTGAGTTTTGAGCAAAACTCACTGATGGACCTACCATATTTGGAATTCTGAAAACTCTATATCAGTAGACAGGGTTGAGCTAGGAGATGAGATTTTGGGTGCCGAAACCTCTAATCTTGCAGTATCACCAATGCTATAGGAGTGGTTTAGGTATATCAGTGAGTTTTGAGCAAAACTCACTGAAGGACCTACCATATTTGGAATTCTGAAAACTCTATATCAGTAGACAGGGTTGAGCTAGGAGATGAGATTTTGGGTGCCGAAACCTCTAATCTTGCTGTATCACCAATGCTATAGGAGTGATTTAGGTTTATCAGTGAGTTTTGAGCAAAACTCACTGATGGACTTACCATATTTGGAATTCTGAAAACTCTATATCAGTAGACAGGGTTGAGCTAGGAGATGAGATTTTGGGTGCCGAAATCTCTAATCTTGTTGTATCACCAATGCTATAGGAGTGGTTTAGGTCCATCAGTGAGTTTTGCTCAAAACTTACTGATATACCTAAACCACTCCTATAGCATTGGTGATACAGCAAGATTAGAGGTTTCGACACCCAAAATCTCATCTCCTAGCTCAACCCTGTCTACTGATAATGAGTTTTCAGAATTCCAAATATGGTAAGTCCATCAGTGAGTTTTGCTCAAAACTCACTGATATACCTAAACCACTCCTATAGCATTGGTGATACAGCAAGATTAGAGGTTTCGGCACCCAAAATCTCATCTCCTAGCTCAACCCTGTCTACTGATATAGAGTTTTCAGAATTCCAAATATGGTAGGTCCATCAGTGAGTTTTGCTCAAAACTCACTGATAAACCTAAACCACTCCTATAGCATTGGTGATACAGCAAGATTAGAGGTTTCGGCACCCAAAATCTCATCTCCTAGCTCAACCCTGTCTACTGATATAAAGTTTTCAGAATTCCAAATATGGTAGGTCCATCAGTGAGTTTTGCTCAAAACTCACTGATAAACCTAAATCACTCCTATAGCATTGGTGATACAGCAAGATTAGAGGTTTCGGCACCTAAAATCTCATCTCCTAGCTCAACCCTGTCTACTGATATAGAGTTTTCAGAATTCCAAATATGGTAGGTCCATCAGTGAGTTTTGCTCAAAACTCACTGATATACCTAAACCACTCCTATAGCATTGGTGATACTGCAAGATTAGAGGTTTCGGCACCCAAAATCTCATCTCCTAGCTCAACCCTGTCTACTGATATAGAGTTTTCAGAATTCCAAATATGGTAGGTCCATCAGTGAGTTTTGCTCAAAACTCACTGATATACCTAAACCACTGCTATAGCATTGGTGATACGGCAAGATTAGAGGTTTCGGCACCCAAAATCTCATCTCCTAGCTCAACCCTGTCTACTGATAATGTGTTTTCAGAATTCCAAATATGGTAGGTCCATCAGTGAGTTTTGCTCAAAACTCACTGATATACCTAAACCACTCCTATAATATTTTATTATTATGTAATTATATATTATACCTTTTTTTAAAAAAAGTTTTTATTATTTTTATATATTTAATGGAGGGCCTGAAGTCATAGACTTCAGGCCCTCCTTAGGCCTGAAGTCGGATGACTTCAGGCCTAAGGGAAAATTTTTCAGATAGAGGGCCTGAAGTCACTGATGACTTCAGGCCCTCACTAAAATTTTTTATTTTAAAAATATTTTTTATATTTAATTATTATTTATTAAATTAATTATTTATATGATCTGAAGTTATTTGACTTCAAACCCTCCTGGGATGACTTCAGGCCCTGCGTTTGAATCTAAAATTAAGTGTTTTGATATGTTTTTTTATATATTAATATATTTTTTAAATAGAAAAAAAATTTGAGTTCACGTCGGGCCTGAATCAAAAGATTTCAGGCCCAACGTGGGCCTGAATCAAAAGATTTTAGACCCAACGTGGGCCTGAAATAAAAAATTTCAGGCCCACGCTGGGCCTGAAATAAAAATATTTCAGGCCCAGCGTGGGCCTGAAATAAAAATATTCAGGCCCAGCGTGGGCCTGAAATAAAAATATTTCAGGCCCAGCGTGGGCCTGAAAGCTACCACGGTCAGTTTTTTCAAAACATATGTATACATTAATATATTTATTAAATATTATTTAATATATTAATTTCTATTAATCAAATATATTTATTTATATTTTTAAATCCAACAGTTTGTTTCCAAAAACTTTTTATACATTAATATATTTATTAAATATTATTTAATATATTAATTTCTATTAATAAAAATAAAAATTATTTATTTATATTTTTAAATCACGTTGGATGAGAAATTTTTAAAGTGAAATATTTTTTTAATTTTTACCTTACGTTTTTTAATTTAGCGCCGATTCCATTAGATATTATTTTAAAATAAAAGTCAGTAATTAAGTCACGTTGCATGTGCTGACGTCACAGAATTTATTACTGAGAGAGAAAGAGAAAGGTAATAGATAACATGAGGGGTATAAGAGGAAGTTCACTATAATGAGTGCGCCCTTTGGTGAAAATAAAACCATGGTGCGCCCGTTGGTAATTACCGATTGTTGCGTACGCCCTTTGGTAAATTGCCGTTGTAAAAATAATCTTATTTTGTCTTACCTAGCTCTCTTTGTATTGTTGCCAAACTCATCGAAGATAGTAGAAGTTGTTAATTAAAAATATAGAACTGTCCTCCTTTACTTTTCGTGTTGGATGAGGTAAGCGAAGATTCATTAATGAAAAGTGAAGAGAAGGAAAGGTAAAGGGAGGGGAAGAAAAGGAAACTTTCTTACACCTCAAATAGAGATGTAAGGAAATAAATCATTTGAAGAATAAGAGAAGATAAAAGTTCCCTTCCCCTGCCTCACCCCTTCATTCGCCTCCTTCACCTCTTTTACTTTTTGTTCTCTTTTTTTCCACTAAAACAAGGTTTTCCATTTTATTTTCCATCAAGCAGCTATTTACAAACAATTATTTTGTCAACATGTCCTCCTCCTCCTCCTCCTCCTCCAACAACAACAACAACAACAACAACAACAACAACAATAACAACGCTTCCGGGGCTATGGTGCAGCGGTAAGGTCACTAATTGTTAACCCAGGCATTCATGGTTCGATCCCCAGCTACGGCGCATTTTGTAGGAATTTTTCCTCCAAATGGGGCGGAATTTTTCCTCCAAATAGGGCGCGAACCCTGGGACGCTGGGCATCTAGACTGGCCATCGCGAGCGCTTCCCGATTTACTCTGGTGACCGGTGAGAAATTTCCGTGGGGCCGAGCCGATCACCCCAGGTTCAATTTGTCTGCCTGGTTTTTTTTTTTTTTGAACAACAACAACAAGAGAAGTAAATTATTATTATTTTTTCTTTTATGTTCCCTCACCCAAAAATAATTATAAAAAATATATATATATATTATTTTATTACATTGTTAATTAAAATAGTTATTTATATTAGAATTGAGGTCTTATCCGTAGAAATATTAAATATTACGAGGAATCAATATCACAAATGATTATTCAATTTTAACTTATATTATATATAAGATTTGGGAATTGATTGATAGTTGTTTCAATTAAAACTACAGCTAAGATCGAATTTTTTGAATTTAAATTTATTTTTAGTTTTTTAAAATTTGAAATTTTGATATTTGAATTGTCAAAATAGACTTATATATTTCATCCATAATCCACAATAATTAATATTGTATTATATAATAGTGGTGGCAATATTGTATTTATATAATAGCTCTTCAACCCGATCAATACTAATAAAATTGAATTATAGTGGTAACCATTTATAACTATTGTAATATTGATACTTTAACTATCATCAATATTTGATGATCGGTAAATTATAGAAAATTCTCCAATCCCCATTTGATCTTTGCTTCTATTCCTCATTTGATAAATTCTTTGCATTTACTCCCTGATGGATTGAATATAAAAAAGTGAAAATTAAGTATATATCAGTGAAAAATGAGTATAAAAGAGTGAAAAGTGAGTATAAAAAAGTAAAAAGTGAGTACACAGTTTCTTGATGTGGTGGATGCAATCTTATATACTCAAATTTCTAACTTTTATACTCAATTTTCTTCAAAATAATACTCACAAAACTGTCTTGTTAATCCCATCGGGGATTGCATGTAAAGAAAAACTTAAAATGAGACTGCATGCAAAGTTGACTTTGAGCTTGAGGAATTTAAGAAAATTTCCCCTTTGATAATACTAATCAATATTATATTATAATAATTATAAAATCTTAACAGTTGTAATTATATATTGTTATCATTATTCAGTAATTATATTAGATTAAAAATAAAATATGTAGGAGTGGGGTAGAATACTATTTTGATCCTAAATGGCAAAAAATGTTCTTTTGGTTTTTTTAAATAATAATAATAATATAACGTATTTTCCCCTAATATGAAAATCTCTAAAACCAACCATTTCTCGCCCGAATTAAAAACGGTTCAAGGTCTGCATGTGAGTGATCCGAGGAGCGGGACGAATGCTCGTCAAAGGCATGAATCGCCGAAACCAAACCGAAACCCCGAAACCCGAAACCCGAAACCTCAAATCTCAACCTCGAAATCAAACCTCAACCCGAAACCCGAAACCTCAAACCCGAAATCCAAGCCTATTCCATCCAGGGCAATGACCGTTGTCTTCCTCCGCCGCCTCAATCCCAAACCACTCACTTTCCTCCTTTCTTGCTTTTTTAATTGCCCCTTCCGACGCAAAGCATCTTCCACTTCCGCCCACGGCCCATCGCCGCTGCGCTCGCAATGCCGTCGCGTCTGCCCCTCCTCCTCCTCCTTCTACTCCTCCTCTTACTCGCCGCTTCCTCCGATCCCATCTCCCTCCCTCTCCGCCGCACACCTCTCCCGCCCCACCCCGACCACCTCCACCGCCTCGCCGCCCTAGCCTCCGCCTCCTACTTCCGCGCCTCCTTCCTCAAGAAACCCCACCGCCGCCCCTCGCCGCCACCCACCACCTCTTCCCTGTTCCCACACTCTTATGGAGGCTACTCATTCGACCTCGCCTTCGGCACGCCGCAGCAGGAGCTCCCCTTACTCCTCGACACCGGAAGCCACATCACTTGGCTCCCTTGCACCTCCTCATACCAGTGCCGCCGCTGTTCATCGCCCTCCGGAAACACCATCACTCCTTTTCTCCCTCGATCCTCCTCCTCCGCGGTCCTCGTCGGATGCCGAAACCCCCGCTGCCTCTGGATCCACCCCGCCGACTTCCTCCGCTCCCGTTGCGCCGCCTGCAACAACGTTACCTCCGATTGTCCTGTCTCCGCGTGCCCCCCTTACGCCCTAATCTATGGCTCCGGCTCCACCGCCGGTCTCCTCATGCTGGAGACGCTGGGCTTCTCCGGCCGTACTTTCCCCAATTTCACCATCGGATGCTCAATTTTCTCACAACGGCAGCCTGCCGGAGGCATTGCCGGATTCGGCCGCGGCGCCCCTTCCCTCCCATCCCAGCTTGGCCTGAGGCGCTTCTCCTACTGCCTAATCTCTCGCCGGTACGACGACGACGCCTCCGAGAGGGGCTCCGTCGTGCTCGACCCACCAAAACAGGACTCCTCCAGCGGTCTAACCTTCACGCCCTTCCTCAACAATTCCGCCGCTGGCGCCGGCTCTCCCTTCTCCGTCTACTACTACGTCGGATTGCTCGAGATCGCCGTAGGAGGCAAGAAGGTCAAAATCCCCCATTCCTCCCTCCTCCCCGACCACATCGGCAACGGCGGCGTCATCGTGGATTCCGGCACCACCTTCACATACATGGCCTCCAAGGTGTTCGATCCCGTGCTCGCCGCATTCGTCGACCGCGTGGCTGGGCGGTACAACCGATCCACCGCCCTGGAAGCCCAGACCGGCCTGCGTCCTTGCTTCGCTCTACCGCCCAACGCGACCGACGTGGATCTGCCGGAGCTGGCCTTCCGCTTCAAGGGCGGCGCCGAGATGCGACTGCCGATGGAAAATTACTTCGTATTCGTGAGCCAGGACGCCGGGGGGGTGTGCCTCGCCGTCATCTCCGACGGCAGCGACGACGTCGCCGGCGGCCCCTCGGTGATACTGGGCAATTTCCAGCAGCAGGACTATCTGATGGTGTACGACTTGGAGCGGGGGCGGTTAGGATTCCGGCGGCAGTCTTGCCTAATAATCTAATTTATTGCTAATTAACCCTCTAAAGCTTAATTAATTAATCGAACCAAGTTTATTATTATCCTATGATTTCCTTTTCGGTAAAGTACAATTAACTTAAATGAATAGACTGATTTAAGAACCTTGTTTTCTTCCTATTGTGGGCAGCTTTTGTAAATGAGTGAACTTTGAGGAAAGATGCCTAGCTTTTGGCACGGCAATAAAAATTCTAACGCGTGCCGCTCATGTCACATGGACGTGTCGGGTCATATCTGATCTACCATGACGCAGGATGGGTCACTTAGGCCCCTGCTGGGCTCGGTTAGGTTCTGTATGACACATGGCTTTCATGTTGTTATAATAAAAACATGTTGGATCAAGTGAGTAGGACCTGATCGATCCAGCTTCGTACAAAAATTTTATTCAGTATCACGATAAATCAAAAAGTATTTACGATGGACGATCTAAAAGTCTAACGTCTCAGAATTTACACTCTATTTAAAGAAAAAAAATTCTTATAAAATACATCGTAATTAAGAATCGAATTGTAAATATCTGAGATAGTAATTAATCGTTCTATTGGTGTACAACAGCCCAAGACTTTCATGTTGTTATAATAAGATTGATGACAGCTTGAATTGACGAGGATATGCATTTTGATGCATTGCCGGCATTAATGATAATTGGGCCCGGTTTGCACATTGGTTCGGCAGTCTTGTTAACATTGTTTTATGAAAATTCATTTAATGACACTATTAAAGAGAATATAATTTTCATTAATTTGAATCTGTGTCATATTTCATGTCAAAATATTATATCAAGAATTAATTATTTTTTTATCATACTTGTTTTTCTGATAAATTTGTTATAAAATTGAAAAAAATTGATTTAAATCTAAAACGGAAAAGTCTTATTATGCTGCATTGACAAAGCAGACTGTATATACACGATTTTAAAAAGAATGGAGTCTAAAAATTTGTTAGGAAAAGAAGGGGTTTACCGTTTGCCACCATGGTGGGAGAGAGAGTGAACCACTTTTTTTCCTGTAACCGAAAGACATTAAAACCAACCAAGGAGATGGATTTTGTTTTACAATCCTCACGACGTGCGATTGGCCTCCTCACTCATCATCCCCTTGAAGCTCTTAGCTAACCAAATCGCAGTTTCCCTAGGGGACACCTTGTCCTTCCCAAATGGCTTTAGAACGACAGCAAGCTCTTCCAGTCTGTTGTGCTGCAGAAGATCCGCAGATAGCTCTAACAATCCTTCAAGAGCTTCTGCTCTCTGTCTGAAGGAGTTTACGTCCAGCGTTTCTTTAGCCGGAGCCTCCTCTTCCTTCGGAGCGTGGCAGTGTTCAGATGAAGCAAATTGGTTCTCCGTACCACTTGATTTTGATGTTTGTGAGCTAATGAGCCTCTCCTGACTGCAGCTTTCTGAAGCATTTGTTTTAAGAGTCATAGTTTCAACAAATCCAGAAGGGTTGAGGCCAGTTGAGATGCTCCTCGTATCTACCTCATCTTGCACAACGCTAAGTAGTTTTCCCATGTCAATGTTCTGAGCATTTTTCTCCTTGTTGTCTAAGATAGGTTGATCGCCACCAACTCGAAAACTACTGTGCCTTATGACATGTATGACTTCATCAAAAACTGGGGTCAAGTGAGGTGCAGTCGTCTTTTCCATTGTCTGATTAATAGGGACAGGAGTCCTAGTATTTTCCGGAGAGCTTTTTGGGGTCGTTGAAACAAATGGCACCATATCTGTCATTGAAGAAAGGAGCTCTCTGACTGTAAACTTGTCGACACCATTTCGCATGACACTTGGATTTTGCTCAGGTTTGACTGAGGGAACATCATCTTTGTAGACCACATTTTGTTCAGAGATAGAAAAGGTTGGCTCCAGTAATGAACTTGAACTCGTTATGTCATTACTCGACGTGCTGTTCTGCATGTCCTCTGCACTAACTTCAAAATTCAAAATAGGTTTACTGTCATTCCCGCGACTCTCGGCTGATGAATAATCAAGTCTCACATTTGTAGATGAAGATAATGAAGATGCCGGCCTATCTGATTCTGAAATTTCAGGCAGAAAGATTTCCTCAGCAGAATCAGGTGTTTTATTCAGGGAACAACATTTCTTCTGGCCCTCCACTATTGCACTGAGAGAATCTTGACTAGGAGTACGTGGAGCACTTAATGGAAACAATTCATTCTGCACTTCGACAGCTGCTACTGGAGATTCTCGGCTTGGAACAGATGGAGAGCTTGATTTACCCAAATTAATTTCAATTGGACTTGAAGAAACTAGATGATCATCCTCGCTCTGGTTTTCAAGTTTCTTAGGGAAACATCTATCCTCCTTTGGACAAATATCGGTACCCTGATTTAGTAGGGTAGGAACATTTATGATCCCACTACTTTCAAATGAATAACCGCTGTCAACATCAAGTTTCTTGGAATGAAGGATAGGCTTTTTTGACACACCGGAAGGTGGAGTCCTTTGCCTCTTGGTAGGAATTTTATCTTCTAATATTTGTTTGACAGGAACTGGTGGTGCAACACCATCATTTCGGGCCTTGATCTTTGGAGAAGATTCAGATTTTGGTAACTGCAATAACAATGTAGTGGTAGTTTGTAAACGTACAAGAGAAATAAAAGACAGTAGTTGTTATCTTACCTGCTGCTTAAATTTGTGTGGAGTCTGGAGTCCTTTTTCAGACTCACTGTTAACCTTGGCAGGTTCATCCGGTTGTCCTATGTTAGATTTCGAAGTCGGATGGCCACTAACTGGTTTGTACACCCTGTTTGATGCATCAATTTCAGTATTATGGTTGAAAGAGTGTTGTGGAGGTTCATCAATGCTTTTGGTAGGTACATCAGCTTGGCCAACCGAATTAGACTGTGAAATTGAATTGCCACTAGCAGGCTTGGACAACTTGGGTACTGGTTCTGGGTTAATCTTGTGATTTGAAGGACCAACTTTTACTCGTGTTGCTCTCATTGGGGATCTACTTTCTCTAACTTTCCCTTCCTGTTTTAACACAGTCAGTGTGTTACTCGTCGGTTTTGAATGCTTAGACACAACTTTGGGCTGGTAATCAACATGTGCCAACTTTGATGTATCATTTCTCTCTAATACAGCTTTGGGGACATCATTCCTATGCAATGAACCTAGGGGAATGAACTTGGTAGAACCCATTTCATCAGTTGAATCATTTTCCCTTCCAACTTCATTTTGATGGCAGTTAACCTTTTGACCAGGAAAATTGGTGTCCCCCGAGTGCAAACTGTCCTTATCGCTGCTGGAAAAACTACTGCTTTGGCTTTCAGACATATTCTGACTATTATGTGAGGCAGCGATGGGCTTCTCATGTGACTGGTCTACACTTGACTGGTCTACACTTGAAGGAACAGTACATGGTCGATATTCACTGACATATGGTTGCAAATAAGAGTGCTGTAGAATCTCGGATGCCTGAATCATTGAATTTTAGCATTTTAAAATGGTGTTAGGAAACGAATATAAGTGAAAATCATCGATCACAACACACTGATAATTTGTTGTGAAGGGCGAGAATAACTCCAGGGGCTTACTGTTGGACGATTTTCTGGATTCTTCCTCAACATGCTTTTAATAATAGCTTTCCTGCATAAAAAACCAAGAGTTTTTGATAGTGATGAAACTCCAATAACAACAGAGTTATATTAATCATATGCAAAATATGCACTCACAGTGAAGAAGAATAACAAGCTGGAACTGGACCAATAGATGACCGATTAATCTTGCTTATTAAACCAGCCATATCCTAAAGAAATTTCAGATACATCAGGTAAAACGGAAAAGATTTCTTATAACATTAAATATAATCTAATAGAAGAAATCCAATCAAGCTCAACTCATATGGTACAAACATCACAAAAAGGGAATTATTTATCCCCAATACCGGGCATCTGCAATGGCTTTGGCGTTATAACATTAACCACCTCATCAAAAAGTATGGGACTCCCACATATACATTAACATTTTTATTTAGTTTAACATTCAACACCCATTATTTGTGAGGTCCACATGCTACATACACATTATCACACATATAAATTCTCTCACATATTCATTCTCTCACATACATTTTTTTTATTTTCAATTTCATTTGGCAATTTAAATGATTATTATTTAAAATAAATTATAATAATATTTTTAAATATATTTATTATTATTTGAAATTAAAATATTATTATAAATTTGAAATGAAAGAGTCCAACCTAAAAAACAACTCTCGCAGATAAATAAAAAATAACATATAAATTAAACATTAAGCGAAACTGTAAAATACTAATTCAGGGGTTGTTGTATTGTGACCAAATATGTTCAACTAAGTCGGTACGAAGTTGGTGATGCACATAACGGTCACGTAGTTGGGAATTTGTCCGGTGATAATCATGAAATCCTCGGTTTGAGCCCTAGATAGGTTGTGCGAGTTCGTCACCTTCATCGTTGTACCAATTTGTCACGTGATCCCCCTCATCTTCCACAATCATGTTGTGTAAAATAATACATGCTAACATAATATGTTTTAACTTTTTTCTATATCAATAACGAGCTGGACCTCTGACAATTGCCCATCGAGCTTGGAGCACCTCAAATACTCGTTCAATATCTTTTCTTGTAACCTCTTGTCTTTCCTTAGACAATCTTCTCTTGGGATCTTTCGGGCAAGGAAAAGCCTTCATGAAAGTAGCCCATTCTGGATATATTTCATCTGTTACATAATACCCCTTCTTATATTGAGTGTTGTTGACCGTGAAATTAATCTCCGGAGCATTTCCTTACAAGACGTTATTGAATATGAGGGATTCATACAACATATTAAGATCATTACGTGAATTTGCGACACCAAAGAATGCATGTCATATCCACAAGTCTTAAGACGTGACTGCTTCAAGCATGATTGTTGGCGATCCATGACCTCTTGTAAATTGGCCTTTCCAAGCAACTGGACAATTTTTCCATTCTCAATGCATGCAATCAAGGCTGTCTAATATTCCACGGAAGTCGTGCCTTTCATCATGCAATTGAAGAAGACGTTGAACATTATCAGCATTTAGCCTTCTCAAGTATTGATCACTAAAGAGTTCAACCACATAAACACAAAACTTGAAAAGACATTAGATGGCGGTTGATTCACCCATGCGTAGGTACTCGCCAAGATGGTTAGCTGGGACTTCATGAGCTAATTGACGAATCGCAACTGTGCATTTTTGTAATAGTGTCAAGCCTTGTCTACTCGCAGTAGCATCCCTCTGCTGAAAAAATGACGAACGACTCTCAAGTGCATTCACTATGCGACAAAATAAATCTCTTCGCATGTGAAATCGTCTTCGAAATATTTGATCTGGATACACTGGGTTTGTGGAGAAATAATCATTGAAGAGCCTCACATGCCCGGGTTCACGATTTCTTTGGAGGAACCTTCTTCTTCGCCGCATCTTTATTACTTTGATATGTTTCAACTATTTGTCAATTTTGTTGAAATATAATGACATTAGCTCATTCCCCGGATCATAACCTTCGTCAACATCTTCAACATGAACTTCATCTTCACTTGTCGAGTCGGAGGTGGTGCTACTTGAAGATTGAGACATATTTGGAGGAAACGAATTCAGAGCTAATGAAGAATGACGAATTGTAGAGCATAATGATCAAATTGAGAGTGATTGGGAGGAAGATATTTGAAGATTGAAATGAGAGTTGTAAGGTGATGAGTATTTGTAGATGAAAGTTTAATTTTTTTTATTAAAATAGTCGTTTGTGACCGTTTCCTGACCGTTGTGGGAGTTTACTAGATGTTTAGGTGACCGTTGTCGATCTCTAATAGATTATGGTTGCCCCCAATCAATTGAAGACATCCCCAATTACAGTCCTGAATTGATTCGGGGCACATTGGGGTGCCCTTAATCGACTCCCAATGCGCCTAATCGATTGGGAGCTTCCCCAATCGATTGGGAATGTCATGTCATCGTCGATGAAAGCGTTCAAACATCTGAACGCGTTCATTGCATCAGCCGTTTAACACATTCGCCACAGAGGTATTAACGCATGTGGCCTCGTTAATCGAGCGTTATAGCGCTCGATTAATGAGCCGTTGCGGATGCTCTAACATGAAATGTTCTTTCAACTGGCATAAATGAACACAAAAGCAACACGAATGAAGCAACTTGTTTTTCTAAAATAAAAATAATGACGTGTGAAAATATCAGGGAGAATGCAGAACCGAAAGATAAATCACTAAAGGTCAAAAATACTTGGTAATACTACTTTAGATATATATTTCTAGAATTGCACAGTTTGTACTATTAACAGGCTGAAAGCAGTGTTTAGGATCAATGCTTTTTAACTCCTACTAGGTTTAATAGACACAAGCATTAGTGCAGTGTAATGGTTAATCAATAAAACATAATAAGAAAGTCGACTTGAGAATGACTAGATATATTCGTGAAAGAACAAATCAAAACAGAATATATCAGGAAGGACAAAGCAAATAAGACAGCATACAGAATTAATTCAGCGAAAAGATCAAGATCCCTATTTTTTATCCATACATCAGAATAGATCAAACCTCCTTTTCCCTCTTTTTTGTTTTTAGTGAATCTTTTGTAAACCTCTATATTAAAGAGGTAACTATCATGTAACTAGAATAATCCAAAAATAACACAAATCACTTTTATTTATCATTTAACTATATCAACTTTTCTATTGACATATAATTATATTCTTCCAAACATCTAGCACCAAATGCAACATAAAGTTAGGTGCATTAAACAAAAACAAAACTGTAATTTGCCAATTTTCGGAAAACACATTCCAATCAGCATACTTTCCAAACTGTAGAATGAGTGGGATGCTCAAAATGCATATATAAAATTGTATCAAACATTTTCAGAAAGAAAAAGAAAAAGAAAAAAACAAATCCTTAAGCTTGTGCAATCCCACAATATATCAACAAAGATTACCATTTACAACAAATGTATGAGGCATGTGTCACAATGCACAAATAAATATGCACATGGCGGCTACCTGGGAGTCCTGGACATTTAATTAATTCAATCAACTTGCATAAAGTCAGACTTACAAAAGCTTTAAATGCAGGTCGATGAGCAGCCATCTCATACACACAACAACCTGATCAACGATTTCCAAATTAATCATACGAATAATCCACCAGAAAGCTTTTGGTATAGAAATTCATGAAGCAGTCATACCCAAGGACCAGATATCTGACTTAAATCCATAAGGAATATCTGCAAGGAGCTCCGGACACATATAATTGGGTGTTCCAACAACCTATATGAAATTCCACTTAAAGTTTTATCGGCAAGCATCATATGACAAGCTATTGCATTAGTGAAAAATAAATCCAATCAAAGATTCACCTAGCAGAAATTATCAGACAAGTATTACATGGGTTATAATTTGGAGGTCTAACCTTACCACAAACTATAAATTTAACATACACGTAAACTCCAATTATATGAAGAGCTACTTTAGAAACTACATTTTTCCAATTATTGAGAAACAATAAATCTGTGAGGTCAATCTGATACCGTTATACAATATTCTGAAGAGGTACAAGAAATTAAGAAAATGTTAGATTTAAACAAATATTTTTATTAAGACTAGCATCAGTACAAAGGAAAATTAAGACCGACAGTTAAACAACAATGTCAGCACTTGCAATTGCTATTACATCATAGTTATCATAAGTTCCATATTCTTCAAATGAAACTACATGGATTTAAATTTTGTGGAAGAAATAAGTTACCACCTTTCAATTCATTATATATAAAAAAGGACAGTTTGGTGCATGAAGCTTCCGCCATACAGGGCCCAGGGAAGGATCTATTGTACGTAGCCTTATCCTACTTTGTAAGAGGTTGTTTCCAGACATTTCAATTCATTATGTTTACTTTATTTAAATTTCCTGAGTTCTTGGCGATACATTCACAGTACAGAGACCAAGTAAAAAACATCATGAGATACTAAAGAAAACAACAACTCTCGACCTCTGGGACCACATTGCCACTATCATCACATAACAGACTTCAATATGATTGGTCTCCCATCAAGAACATGAAATCGAGAACGGGAAGATATAGGAGTGCAGATGTTACATATCATGTATATATCCTAGTAAAAGCGGATACAATCTGGGAAAATGAATTTACTGGCTGATCTCGTGGAACTTAAGTTTGGAAATCACCAAAATACGCTTACGACATTTTAGAACCTAGCTCATTATGCATTTCACCCTCCCAAAACAATGCAATTGACACTCAAACTTGTGAGAGAAAGAGTATACTAGTGTTGATATGGCAATTTTAATCACATGATTTCCGCCAAAACCTCAGCACGTAGAACTTTGCATGGAATGAAAGAAGAAAAGAAAGGACCGGCTCATCCTGAAATTGATTTTAATTTTCTATTTGGCCCTTGCATTTGAAGGTAATAGAAGTTAAATAATTTTTTTAAAAATATAATATATGTAATACCAGTTATCTTTATCTAACTAAATCCCTGTGAATTAGCTAAACAGTGTATCATATCACATTCCAAGAGTTGTCTATTGAAAAAGAAAACATTCACGGAATTATAACACTTACAGAAGAAGCCAAATCATCAGCCTTTAGAGTTTTAGCTAACCCAAAATCCCCTGCACACGAAAGGAGGCAAGGAAAAGTTTAAGTGTAAATAAAATAATGATTATCTAAATGTCAAGCATTGTCAAGCTGCTAACCAAGGCGAACATCTTGATCCTTAGTGAGAAATATATTTGAACACTGTCACAGAGATGCAAGAGACATAATGAAAAGAATCAGGTAAGAACATAAACAGCCGAGAGAAGCAGCTGCTGCCAAATGTCACCAACCTTAAGATCTCGGTGCAAAACAAAGTTTGAATGCAAGTACTCAACAGCCAACAAGAGTTGGACAAACCACTTTAGTAATTTCTGGTCGGAAGTCAATTTATCAGATTTTGACCATTCCAAGAAAATTTTAGGCAGACATAGAAAGTTCTAGATGAAATTACTATACCTCCTCTGGGAAATATGCTCCATTTGATCGTTTCATCAGCTCAGCCCTTGTATATTACATAGATTGAAGTCAAGCGAACCAAATAATTTACATTAAAGGTAATCTTAAAAAAAAGGGTAACAGCTTACATGTCTCCTCCCTCACAGTAGCCAGTGACAATACAAACATAGCAACCCTACATTCACACGCATTGATGAGACAAAACGAATCAAAAGATAGCCTATATATGGAGTTATATTTTGTGGTTGGAGACCTTCTCTACCCAGGCTTCCTTGAACTCAACTATATAAGGATGCTGAATACGGGCGATAAGAGTCATCTGCATAGGACAGATAGGAGAATTACTAGAAAGATTGGCGCCTATAAATATAAAAGAAGACGGTAACGAAGCATCCATCAACTCCACAGACCTCCTGGTGAGCAGATCGCCGGCAACGTTCAGTCTGCCTTGCTAGTCGGATTTTCTTTAGAACATACCTGAAACAAAAACTCGTGAGAAATTGACTCGTAGAACTCCAAAGGGGGCAAATAACCCCTGGAAAGCTAGCTGGGCGTACTTCTGTTTTTCTTGCTTATGATTCACAAGAATCGCAGACCCGAAGGCTCCGCGGCCGATTTGTTCCATTATCTCATACTTATCCATTCTCGACTCCATGGATCGAATCCACAAATGGGACACTGGAGGCACGACTCAGAGATCACTTCCCAAATCTAATCTCAGCTCGAGCTCGAAGTGCCTTGCTTCATAGATCAAATAATCAGATCTCCTCAAGCTCAAAACCATTTAACCGCGCTGAGATCCAGCGGGAAGAAAGAACCAAAGCAGTCGATCAATCCCAGAAGCACCACGAACTCACCTGACGAAATCGATCCGGATCGTCAATAAGTGAATACTCGTCCTCCTCCGTCCGGAACGGACGGCGATTTCCGGCAGCAGTAACGGATCCGATCGCGGCTCCTCCTGCGGCCCTCTCGACGGGGAAATGGAAGCGGATCGAGGGTGCCAAATGCAGTCTAGCGATCGCCTTCCATTGCGGCGCGCGTCGGGAGGAGGACGACGGTCGGTGAGCTGCAGCTGCGCCTCCCCTTTTTCGTTGCCGTCTTTTATTTAATATTCGATCTCAGTCTATTACTACTTACTGGCATCACATCGAATTAAATTGAATGGAATGGCAGCCATTTAAAATGGAGATTTGAGGGCGGAGGAATATTTATAGGTGGACGGAGGAGGAAAAACCAAGCTTAACCACGGGATATGGTTGAGTTAAATGAAATGGACGCACAGTTAAGTGTTGCCGTGAGACAAGGAACTGGCAGAAAACAGAGACCGTTTTACTTGATTACTTACCAGTTACCGCCGCTCTCTCTCAATTTTGATGGAGTAGATTGAATCGGATTAATAGATAATTCATCATCGATAAGTTCATAATGAGAGATGATTATATTGATCTTAGATATTTTTTATAATGCCCCCACGGGCTGGATCGGATGGTAAGGCGTCTGGTCGATTTGGTCGAGGTCACAGGTTCGAGGGTCGCCAGTTGCGCACGGGGATAAAACCCTGATCTGCTGGCATTAATTCCCTCGACCCCAGGCGCCTCACCACACCAGACATAACCGTGATTTACCTCCTCCGTGTTGGTCCTGGGGCGGGCTGGCGGGGGCCGCTGAGGTGGCGGATCCACCTTTTTGGTAGATATTTTTTATAATTATACAAAGGAAGAGAAATTTTGAGACCAATTTATATTGAATCGTCAACCGATTACTGAGCTAGCCGGAGGGAGCTCCCTCCCTCTCTGTCTGACAGGGGGGCAAATCCTCTGGTCTGCACTTTTGCGGATCAGGGGATGGTCCACTCGCAATTGTGTTCATATCGTGATCACGATCCGGCCGCAATTTGTTGTGATCCCCTCTAGGGTTCATCGTGCCCCCTAGGTTATAGTTTGGGTTCGGGCGGATGGCCGGAGGTCACTCGACGGCCTAAACCCTAAATCTGATGTTGATTTTTGATTGAATTTCAAATATTTATGGTGTATGTTTTAGTCCCACATTGCTAAGCCTAGAAAGGTAGAATGCCTTATATATCAAGCCATTCCTACCATGCTCAGATGGTTTAGGGGGACCTACACGCATGCGCGGGTTGAGCCCAAACCAGGTGGTTTCAGGGGGTCTGGGCCGGAAATCCATAAACCGGGCGCGACGCACGCGATTATCGCGCGCAAGGGGGTGCAAATCCCGAGCCCGTGAGCCTCGCGCTTGCGGGCGGCCTGGTTTGGTTTTGCAGATTTCGGTCTGGTTTATTTTTCTAAACCAATTTGATTTGGTTTATTTTTATTTCTTATTTAATTTTTCTTTTATTTTTTTGAGAAGTCGCGTCTTTCCTCAAAGTCGCGCACCGCGCGACTCCTGGAGGCGTCGACGCAAATGGGAAGAGGCAATCAGTGCCTCTTCGGATCTATAAAAGAAGGGAGGAAGAATGCAGAATTCATTCACTGCTTCTCCTCTCTTCTTTTCTTCGAGCATTTTCTGTTCTCGAGCGTTTCTTCGATTTTCGGTCTTGAGGCTTCGCCTTGTGCGATCTGAGGTTGGGTCCGAGAACAGCGATCGTCTTGGAGTGCACCTACGACGCTGCGTGGTTGTCGGATCTTGGGGGAATTTTGCCGGGAGTCTTTGCACCGTAGGGCGGCAATCAATTCTCTAAGGACAGTCGGCACGCCGGCGCTTCAACCGGATAACTATCCCTAACTCGGCTCTTTACTTATCAGATTCCTGCATATCTATATTTATTGTCTACTGCTTTGGTGCATGTTAAATATTGCTACATTTATTTTATAATCTTAGAGAATTGATTGTACCTAAGTAGACATGTTAAATGTTAGAATGTCGGGGTCTGATGAGGCTAGCGCCAAACCCGAGAGGTTTTCCGGGCAAAATTTCAAATGTTGGCAACAACGAATGAAATTTTGGCTTACTACGCTGGGGCTTTTCTCAGTTATAGAATTGGATCCTCCTTCACCTATTGAAGAAGAATCTGCCCGTAGTGCTTCTACTGAGAGGTTTAAACAGAGGGATTATCTCTGCCATGGGAGAATCCTGTCCGCCCTCTCAGACGCACTATTTGATGTGTACTGCTCTACAACCTCAGCCAAAGAGTTATGGAAATCTTTGGATAAAAAATATAACTCCGAGGACTCTGGCTTAGAGAAGTACACCGTGGGGAAGTTCTTAAACTTCAAAATGGTTGAGGGTAGATCTGTCATTGAGCAGACCCATGAATTTCAAATTTTGATTCACGGTCTTGCCGATGGAGAAATGTCGATACCCGAGAAACTTCAAGTCTTGTCTATCATCGAAAAGTTGCCTCCGAGTTGGGAAGATTTTGGCATGACACTTAAACACAGGAGAGGTAAAATCTCTCTTGAAGATTTAATGATTGCCTTAAATATCGAGGAAGAACATCGGAAGCAACATAAGGATGATGATAAGGGGATACCTATGGAATTTACTCCAAAGGCAAATGTGGTGGTCTCTTCTAACAAGAACAAATTCAAAAACCAAAAAACGAAAAACAAAATGAAACCCAAACCAAAGGTTCAAAAGAAGCATGGGACTAGGCCGTGCTGGGCTTGTGGACAAGTCGGACATTTTGCCAAATTCTGTCCTGAACGGAAGGACAAGAAGAAGAACCAAGGCAATGTGCCCAACACCAAGGCGCAGGTTAATGTTGTGACTAGCACCAGCAATGGGTTCGTTTCCATTAACCCCGAACTAAATTTGATTTATCAACCCAATGAGTGGTTAGTTGATACAGGTGCTAATGTGCACTGTTGTGCTGATCGCTCTGCCTTCCTTACTTATCAGGTAATTGAAGGCACTTCCGTAACCATGGGGAATCATTCTGCAGCCAGAGTGTTAGGGATTGGACGAGTTGACTTGAGATTTACCTCAGGGAAGGTCCTGTCACTGCATGAGGTGCATCATGTTCCAGCAGTCCGACGGAATTTGATTAGCGGGTCAAAATTAGTTCGTGCTGGTTATGAGCTAAACTTCAAATGTAATAAAGTTGTATTGTTACATTTAGGAACTTTTATTGGAAAGGGTTACCTTAATGAAGGTTTATTTAAACTCAATGTTGAAAATACGATTATTAATAAAATTAATGATATTGGTTGTTCTTATAACATTGAGTCTTATGATGTGTGGCATGATAGATTAGGACATGTTAATTTTCAAACTATAAAAAGGATGATAAATCTTGACATGATTCCTAAGCATGCCATAAATGATAAGAAAAAATGTGAAGTTTGTGTGCAATATAAACAGCCCCGTAAACCCTTCAAATCAGTTGATAGAAATTCTAATATTTTAGAATTAATTCATACTGACTGCTGTGAGTTTAACGGTTTAATAACGAGAGACCATAAAAGGTATTTCATTACCTTCATTGATGATTACTCTCGTTATTGCTATGTTTATTTGCTGAAAACTAAAGATGAAGCTTTAGATAAATTTATGATTTTCAAATCTGAAGCTGAAAATCAAACAAACCAAACCATTAAGAGGATAAGGTCTGATAGGGGTGGAGAGTTCACCTCAAATCTGTTTCAAAAATTCTGTCAAGATTCAGGAATAATTCATGAGGTCACTGCTCCATATAGTCCTCAATCTAATGGTGTAGCAGAACGCAAAAACCGAACCCTTGAAGATATGATTAATTCCATGTTAGGAAGTTCTGGGTTACCCAACTTCTTGTGGGGGAGGCTCTATACACTGCTTGTCATGTGTTAAATAGAGTACCTATGAAGTCAAGGGATAAAAGCCCATATGAACTTTGGAAAGGTCGAAGAACAAGTTTGAAATACCTTAAAGTGTGGGGGTGCCTTGCAAAAGTGCTAGTACCTGAACATAAAAGGAAAAAACTTGGTCCGAAGACTGTAGATGGTGTCTTCTTGGGTTATGCTCAGAATAGTTCTGCATATAGGTTTCTGATTATTAAATCAGAAATTTCTGGAATAGATGCAAACACTATTGTAGAACTTCGTGATGCTACATTCTTTGAGGATATATTTCCTATGAAGACTAGAACACCTCAGTCTATCTCTAGTACTCCTACTAGAGATGACACTGCCTCCATAGAGGTCCCATTATCCTTAGTGGGTGTACCTTCCTCAAATCACTCTAGATTAGATGAATCTAGTGAGTGTACAGAATTGAGAAGGGGCAAGAGGCAACGTGTGTCTAAAGATTTAGGCCAAGACTTTATCACCTATAATATAGAAGGTGACCCTGTGACATATAGAGATGTTATGGCTTCTCCTGAAGCTAAGCACTGGAAAGAAGCCATTAAAAAAGAAATGGACTCTATTATCTCTAATGCCACTTGGGAGTTAGTGGATTTGCCTCCTGGTTGCACCACCATTAAATGTAAATGGGTATTTAAGAGGAAGTTAAAACCTGATGGGTCAGTAGATAAGTTCAAAGCTCGCCTGGTTGCTAAGGGATTCAAACAGAAGGAAGGGATTGACTATTTTGACACTTATTCTCCTGTTACTAGAATTACTACAATCCGAGTATTGATAGCACTGGCATCCATATATCATCTTGAGGACCATCAAATGGATGTCAAAACGACATTTCTTAATGGAGATCTCGAAGAAGAGATATATATGGATCAGCTAGAGGGATATGTAGTTTCTGGAAGTGAGAATAAAGTCTGTAAGTTAGTAAAATCTCTTTATGGTTTGAAACAAGCCCCAAAGCAATGGCACGAAAAATTTGATAGAGCTATGCTATCATTTGGCTTTGAAATTAATGACTCTGATAAATGTGTATATACTAAAATGAAAGGCGATAAATATATCATTTTATGTTTATATGTAGATGATATTTTACTGTTTGGATCTAACCTTTCAATTATTAACGAGACCAAGGCTCTCTTAAGTGGTAAGTTTGATATGAAGGATATGGGTTGTGTTGATGTGATTTTAGGGTTGAAGTTGACTCGCTCAACTGATGGAATAGCAATTTCTCAGGCACACTATGTTGAGAAAGTGTTAGAGAAATATGGCTATAGCCACATAAAATCTGTAGTCACACCCTATGATCCTTTAAAGACTCTCCACAAGAATAAGAGTGGCGTGGCTGTGTCTCAATTAAGATATTCCCAAATAATTGGTAGTCTAATGTATTTGGCAAATTGTTCTAGACCTGATATTTCGTTTGCTATAACTAAATTGAGCAGGTTTACCAGCTGTCCGGACAGAACACATTGGGATGCATTAGACAGAGTACTCAGATACCTAAAGGGTACTATATCCTTGGGCTTGTGCTATGGGAGGTTCCCTGCAGTCCTGGAGGGATATAGTGATACCAGTTGGATAGATGACACCGCTGAGTGTAAAGGCGTTACTGGCTATGTTTTTACACTTGGAGGCGGTGCGGTTGCTTGGAGGTCTGTTAAACAGACGATTATATCCCGTTCTACAGCTGAGGCAGAATTGTGTGCTTTGGATACCACAGTAACTGAAGCTGATTGGCTTAAGGGTCTTCTTACTGAGATTACCTTGATTGTAAAGCCAATACCTCCTATTTCAGTGAACTGTGATAATCAAACAACAATAGCTCAGATTAGAAGCTCCAAGTATAACCAAAAACAGAAGAGACATGTACGAATAAGATTGAAATCTGTTCGTGAGCTAGTGTCTCTCGGAGTGGTGTCATTGGACTTTGTAAGTTCAAAAGACAATATTGCTGATCCACTCACAAAAGGACTTGATTCTGAGAAAATCAAGAGATCCAGTAAGGGAATGGAACTGAGGCCTATTCTGGTTTCATCTATAGCGGCAACCCAACCTATCTGATTGGAGATCCCAAGAAGTAGGTTCAATGTGGTATAAACAAGCTATAAGGGTGAATCGTAAGCATAAATTGATTGAGATATAATCTCAAAGTCTCTTCCCTGGATAGATGCTTGACTGCTAGTAAGGATGAGCTTAAGGCTCTTAATGAGTTCAAGGTCTTTATGACAGGATGCTTACAGTACATCCTTGGAGAACTCACTATGTAAGTGTAACTGTGAGGCCGCAGTGTGGGGGGTCTGGGCAACTCTCCTTAACACTTATGAAACAAGATTCGGTGGCATGGCCGTAATGCACCAACTCAGAAGGATTCAACCATCGCCTGTGATGAGTTGTTGCCAATTGATTTTCACATATTAAAGGTTTAAGTTCAAGACTTAGTTCACTTCAAACCTGTGTGAATAAAATTGATTTACTTAGGTGAAAATTCAAACCGGAAGGTATTTTCACTGAAAGCTCATTACGACAAAGCCTCAAGACCTGTTTTTCTATTTTTCCAAAAATAATTTGAAATTTGTGGGGAATTGTTGATTTTTGATTGAATTTCAAATATTTATGGTGTATGTTTTAGTCCCACATTGCTAAGCCTAGAAAGGTAGAATGTCTTATATATCAAGCCATTCCTACCATGCTTAGATGGTTTAGGGGGACCTACACGCATGCGCGGGTTGAGCCCAAACCAGGTGGTTTCAGGGCGTCTGGGCCGGAAATCCATAAACCGGGCGCGACGCACGCACTTATCGCGCACAGGAGGGGTGCAAATCCCCAGCCCGTGAGCCTCGCGCTTGCGGGCGGCCCGGTTTGGTTTTGCAGATTTCGGTCTGGTTTATTTTTCTAAACCAATTTGATTTGGTTTATTTTTATTTCTTATTTTATTTTTCTTTTATTTTTTTGAGAAGTCGCGTCTTTCCTCAAAGTCGCGCACGGCGCGACTCCTGGAGGCGTCGACGCAAATGGGAAGAGGCAATCAGTGCCTCTTCGGATCTATAAAAGAAGGGAGGAAGAATGCAGAATTCATTCACTGCTTCTCCTCTCTTCTTTTCTTCGAGCATTTTCTGTTCTCGAGCGTTTCTTCGATTTTCGGTTTTGAGGCTTCGCCTTGTGCGATCTGAGGTTGGGTCCGAGAACAGCGATCGTCTTGGAGTGCACCTACGACGCTGCGTGGTTGTCGGATCTTGGGGGAATTTTGCCGGGAGCCTTTGCACCGTAGGGCGGCAATCAATTCTCTAAGGACAGTCGGCACGCCGGCGCTTCAACCGGATAACTATCCCTAACTCGGCTCTTTACTTATCAGATTCCTGCATATCTATATTTATTGTCTACTGCTTTGGTGCATGTTAAATATTGCTACATTTATTTTACATCTTAAACCCTAAACCCTAAATCCTAAATCTGGATTTAGGATTTACGCCGTCGGGTGGCCTCCGGCCACCCGCCCGAATCCAAACTATAATCTGGGGGGCACGGTGAACCCTAGAGGGGATCACAACAAATTACGACCGGATCGCGATCACGATCCGGCCGCAATCACGAGTGGACCATCCCCTGGTTCGCAAAAGTCCGGACCAGAGGATCTGCTTTCGTCTGACAGATCCTTTGAGTTTTTTTTAAATTAAAATAATTTTTTATTTAATATTTATTTTAAAAAGTATATTAATTTTTTATTAAATTGATTTTTTATCAATTAGTTTCTTTTATTTGTTTATCAAATTATTTTTAGATTTGAATTTGTAAAAATTATTATTATATATAAGATAAAATATAAAAGAAAAATGAAAAGTATAATAATAATAAAAAAGTGAGACCAGGAAGGAGTTGTTGAGAGATTTTTTATGATAGTGGAAAGATATATGTGATTTTTTACTTTTGACGTGGCAAGGATATTGCAATGAAGAAGCTCTCAAAAATGTTTATCCATTGTGGATGCTTTTATTGGACATCTCGTGCGACTAATAAATGATAAGTTCATACAAACTGTGGCACCGTCACGTTAACCGCTCCTGTGCCATTGAGAGAGTAAGAGTACAACACGGCAAGTGGTTAGATGATGAGAATAATTTTTAATATGAAGATATGTATCTGTCGGAAATTACTCTCTACTTTATTATAGTAAATCTGTCTGTGAGACTAATATAGTACTGTCATATTAGCAACTTCTCATGACTATCCCATGTCATTTTGAAAGAGTACAATAGAAACTCAAATTGATAAATACATGAGCGTATGTAGAGATGATAAATTTCAAGGCAGCAAAAGACGATTTGCTCGTCCTCAGCGCCCCCGACAATCCATCCCAGAACTAACATAAAGGAGGTAAATCACGAGAACTATTAGCTCCGATACTATGGCTAACGCATGGGGAAAGGAGACACACTGACTCTATCAAATTTTGGCATCCCAAATCACAAGGTAACAATATTCACGTATTAGTCGTCAATCTGACCCGGGGACTAACAAATAATAACTTCGTGAGATTTATGTATATAGCTATAAAATATCTCAACAAGTGGAAACTTTGAGTTTGATGACCCAAGAGTGGCTATTGGTCATCTTCCATTGACTATCAGATGATTGTTTTTTATTCCACTCGTGAACTAGCAATCAGAGAAGAGGACTTTGTGACCTGGAATGTGTCGGCGCAGATGTTTGGAGTTTTCTTTGAGGTGTTTGGATTCTAAACAGCTGAATCAAACTCTTAACTTTTAGCCTGATTCGTTGGATTTAAAATTGGCAAAACTAAAAGCTAGACGTTCCTTTGATTGGAATAGTTAAAGAGGTATCTCTTTTGAATTTATTATCAAAAAGAACCTCTCATTTTTGTTTTTGTATATTTTATTTTATTTTAAATTATCCTAAGTATTCATAATTCATAATTATTATATATAACTACACAATTATAATAATTATAATTTTGTAATTATTATAATATAATATTGATTATGACCCGGCCTTTCTCCTATAAAAAGATAGAGCAATAATAGGGAGAGTGAAAATCATAGTGAATGATTTGGCATGACGTGACACTTTACATGCACACGTCCGATTATCGCTTGCATACCATCGGCGGCCTTCGGCTGCCGCCCCGACTCCAACTATACCCTGGGAGGCACGGTGAACCTGTCGGAGATCGTGCATGCAAGGTATCACATCATTTACTATGATTTTCATTCTCCCAATCATTATTAAAAAGATAATTGTATAGGATAAAATATTTTTTATAATTTATTTATCTGTATTTAATTGAGAAGTGATATTGGACCATCCAAAATGAATGTTATAATTTTTTTTTTCAATATTGATAAAGAAAATAAAGTGTTATTATTATATAATTTCTTAATACGGATGGTCAAAGTCCAACGTCTCAGGGTTCACGCCCTATTTGGAAGAATAATTCTTGTAAAATATACCGTAGCTAGGAATCAAACTATATATGCCTGGGATAACTCTTACATGAATAGAAAAAAATGATTAACGAGGTTTTTCTAACTTCGGGTGACCAGCCCGACCTCACGGAAGTTTTCCTCCGGCCGCTAGGGTAAATCGGGAAGCACTCGCGGTGGGCGGTCTAGAAGACCAACGTCCCAAGTTTCGCATCCCATTTAGAGGAAAAATTCCTACAAATACACCGTAGCTGGAGATCGAATCGCGGATGTCTGGGATAGGGACCAGTCGTCCAACCGCTGCATCACAGCCCCAGAGGCAACTCTTATATGAATAGAAAAATGATTAACAAGATTTTTCCAACTTCGGGCAACCGGCCCAACCCCACGGAAGTTTCCCATCGGCCGCCAGGATAAATCGGGAAGCGCTCGCGGTGGGTGGTCTAGAAGCCCAACGTCCCAGGTTTTGCACCTCATTTGAAGAAAAAAATTCCTACAAATACTCTGTAGCTGGAGATCAAACCGTGGATGCCTGGGATAGCGACTAGTCGCCCTACAGCTGCATCATAGCCCCGGTAGAGGAGAATATAAAGATGGATTTGATAGAATCTTATTATCTCCCAAGCATCCGTGATTCGATCCTCAATTACCGCGAATTTTGTAAGAATTTTTCCTTCAAATGGGGCTCGTAACTGTGAGATGTTGGGTTTCAGGATCGTCTGCTGTGAGTGCTTCCCGATTTATCTGGTTGCCGGTGGAAAACTTTCGTAAGGTCGAGCTGATCATCCCAGATTCGTTGTTACACAACCTAGTTAATCATTTTTATAAAGCAAATATATGCCACTGACTGCATCCCGCAGACTAGTGTGTGCGACCGCAACATAGATTTCTTTATTTTTTATTCTTTATTTTTTATTTTTGCTTTAATTTTTTAAAGAGGTTAGTTATGTCAATCAAATTTTATCTTTAGGATTTAATTGTTGGGTTATAGTGTTAAGTATAAATTGAATTTTAAATCAAAAAATTAGTTAAGATTAGGACGGAGCTTACACGATAAGATTCTTAGCAGAGCTTCGCGTCACCAGCTAACGTGGAAGAAAACTTGATTAAGGTTTGTACAAAGTATGGTAAGTTCTCCCGAATAGGTAAGAAAGACAATACCATCCGTTGACGTGGTAGTCAAAGTGAGGGGCATTCAACCTAACTGATAGCCTTGGTTGCCTTCCCTTGGTCCGATCGGACCATCCGATCAGACATTAATGGGAAAAGCCCCAATTAGATATCGACGAGTACCCAACCTCCTAAGTCTGATCAGATAACCATGATTGGACATTTGGAGAGCATAACCCGTTCATAACCATTAAGTGGGTCAACCGCCTAATCGGAAATCCTCTAGGTTTAAAAATCTCTAACTTCCTCATATAACAATAGTTTGTAAATTTAATTGTTGATTCAAACGCCACCCACCAATACCGTCTGATCCCGGCCTAGCTCCCGTGTTGCTCGGCCTGCCAGCCTGGCGCCCCGTCGGAGTAAGTCGGGGTTGAGGATCTCATGGGGACGAACAGGCCGAACGGCCCGAGCCGACAGACAATCGGCCCGACCCATTCCATTCAAGAGCGTTGAGAAGTCAACTCCGATTGGGGGGCTGGACGCTGGGACGTAGGAGCCCTAACCAGGGAGGTCCCGAGTTAGATCATTCCCGAGCCTGGGAAGCCTCGGGTCTTTAGCCCTCCAACTTGCTGCGAGGTCGGGATAATTAAGCCTGAGCCCTTCGTGACTCGGAGGGCACAGAAGCCTGATCTTCGGAATAATGGCTAGCCGGCCCAGATTCCCTCAACGTCACAGGTCGGCTCTCCCCTTCGAGATTTGTCGCAACCCTAAGGAATGCCCACTCTCTGACACCGCACTAGCTGAAGGGGTACGGGGTCGGCGCAGACCTGATGCTCTTTAGGCCTAAATCACAAGTATCTCGCTGACACCATGATCTTCCTGCTATAACCTCGCATCCCATACCACGACTACCTACGTTTGTGTCAGGTCGAGCGGCGCCTGACAACGCCCGCCAGCGAGCTGACAATACCCCTTGCCTTATTCCAGTATGCGACACCTTACCCTGCCACCACTGGTTACGCCTTGCCTTGTTCCCGCATACGACAAGAGATGACAGGCCTGGCAGAAGCTGTCGGCTTCCTCAGCTATATAAGCCCCTCCGCTCTCCCTCTCACAGGTACATGCAATAGTATTTTTCCACTGTTCCATTACTTTCTTACACTTCCACCATCGGGAACTGACTTGACCATCGGAGGGCCTTGCCGGAGACTTTTTCCGACAGGTTTGCTAACAATTATTCTCTTGCAGGTCGGAGTCAGCATTAGCAGCTCGTGGTACTCGGGCGACCACTTCACTCTTGGGAGTCCACCTTACTTCGCGACAAGATCACCGTCGAAATACGGCGAACAGACATTTTCGATGTAACACCCCATTAATGCGGAGATTATTATGGTGTTATAAATAAGGTTATCTTCTCTCTGGCGCAATTTTTTTTTTTTTTTTGAGATTTCTGCATCTCTTCCTCGTTCTTGATAGTTTCTACTTCCTTAGAGTTGACTTGATTATTGACGTGCTTCCGTCGGAGACCTTCCTGACCTGTTTACTAACATTTTTCTCTCCCGTACTGTTAGCAGCGTGACAAGTCTTCTACGCACAAAGTTCCTCACGGTTAACCTTTCGCTATAATTTAATCGGATAACAATATATTATTAACTCTGTGATTCAGAAAATATGGATTGGGTATTAATTTGGACGAGTAAAAATGCAAAACACATTATTAATATGTTCCATCGTTGCAACAGAAAGTCTTGTACGAATAATTAATATCCGCATTTGAGCACATGGAATACACTTGCAGATACATTACCAGTGGTCCTCGGCTGCTCGGATCTTCTCTCTGCCAGCTCACTCAACCCGACAGTCGTGTACGTGGCCGCGTGGGGACCAGCGCCAGCTCAGCTTGGCTCCCTCACGCTCCCCGATGCCCCGCCCTCCGCCCATTTAATTCCGCGTCCTCGATTCATTTTCTCCCATTGCCACGTCATTTAATCAAAATTGCACGGCAAATTTTAATAAATCGGTCGAGCATCATTAATAATTGATTCAATTAATATCCATAATTCATCGCCCCATTGATTGATTGGCCACTTGGTCCGGTCTAAGTCGACAGGAACATCCAAACCCGATAATCGAGGTGTCGTGAGCCGGCTGCGAAAGCGGACAGGGAACAGCACTCTCTGCGGATATATAAATACAGTAGGGAAAACAAAACTCGAGGAACGTGCAAGATCCTGAATCCTGATTGGTTCGGCTCGGCCATGGGCCACGTGGTGGGCCACGCGTCACATGGTCGGTCTCTGTTGGAGGCGGACCCACGGCGTGACATGTGCAGGCCGACATTGAATGAAAGAAAGCGAGCGAACTCTTCAGCAAGCTCAACGTCGTCAGGTGGAGGCGCGGTCCGGCGAGAAATTAAATTTGCAATTGATCCCGTCCTAACTCACGTAAGCTCGATCGGTTAACCTGATATCATATAAGAATAAATTGGGCCCACAAAGTACGAGTAAACTATTCGGGGTCATAAGCCCCGAGCTCATTCGATCCGGAGCACCTGATTAAGCGGCTAGCTAGATGTATCCCGATCCGATCTCTTCGGGAAAACGCCTAGTGCCCAATCTCGTCCGCCACCCGAGGTGCATATTTCATCAGCTCTCTGTAGGCAATACCGACTACCGAGCCTGAGAACGTCCAAGCAACATTTAGTTGGAGACCAATCGGTAGTCTTCCTATGTCCTAACCATCCAACCCTAAGATAAGTCTGATTGGACGAGCCCGAGCGCCCCTTAATCCGAGAGGGGGTTAAATTATTCCAGTCCAGGAGGTATTGGTCACACGGCCAGGTCTCATTCGGGTCGGTCAATTGCGCTCTAGTTCGGAATTTGTCACCTTCCTAAAGAATATTCATTCTCTGACACTAGCATAACAAAGCGGTACGGTAGTCGGCGTGGGCCTAACACCAGTCGTACCTGACTCGCGAATATCCTGCCGACATAGCATGTTCTGCTGACACAATATGCTTCCCTGACACAGTATGTTCCGCTGACACGATATGTTCCTGACATGCCTGGATTATTCGTACCACGACAACCCTTACTGGTGTCAAACACGGGCAAGAAATGTCAGCTCCCTCAGCTATATAAGATCATCCGTACTCCTTCTGCAGGTACACGCACAAAAGTTATTCTCGTTACTGTTCTATTACTTTCTTCTCTTTCATCGGATACTGATTTGACCGTCGGACAGCTTTGCCGGAGGTTTTTTCTGACAGATTGCTAACGATCATTTTCTCGCAGATCAGAGCCAACATCAACAGTACTCGAGTCCGTTTCGTTCTTGAAAGTCCACCTCACTCTACGACATGATCAACCATAATAACATCGAACAGTCAAGACAAGAAGAAAACATTGTGTCTCTTTATATTCACAGTGATGATTTTTATATACAAACTATGAAAAGATTCAGCACGGGTATATAATTCATCGGGCATCTGCGGAAGTGAAAGATTCAGCAAATCCGGTAGGCCTCGCAGGGATGCTTCCTTTACTGTAATCTAGGCTCATCGATGTGGCCTCCGGATCGCCGTCGGCGGCTTGCCACCCCTTCACCATCTGAAGAAGGGGCTGGCAGAAATCAATTCCCAGATACTCGTCTTGATCGTCACTGACAGGCATCCATTTTTCGACGAGGGGAGCCAGTACATTCACTGCGTGGCTCATGTCCGGCCGCCGACACGGCTCTCGTGCAGTACAATGACCTGCCAGTTCTGCAACGATGCAGATTCTGTCCAAGGACGAGTCATCCGTGACAGCCAGCGATGAGTCGATTATGCTTTTGAGGTTTTCCCTGCTGTTCTTCATTTGACAGAACCAGGATGCCAAGTAACGGCTGTCGTCCGAGCGACCCTCGTCCAGGGCTCTCAAACCAGTCAATAACTCCATCAATATCACACCGAAACTGAAGACATCGACCTTCGTTGTAACCTTCCCAGTAACTGATCATGACTCGATTGCAAGAACATATAGTAAATGAGTTGCAGTAATAGACAATAGAAAACAGAAGGAATTGTGGAACAGAAAGACTTTACCAGCATATTCTGGAGCCAAGTAGCCAAATGTCCCAGCAAGTTTAGTTGCCAAAGAATTTTTTCCATCAGGAGCCAGTTTCGCGAGCCCGAAATCGGAAATTTTAGCTCTGTAGTCGTCACCGAGTAGTATATTGGATGACTTGAGATCTCTGTGGATGAAGCAGTGGCTAGCAAAGTTATGAAGATATTCAATTCCTCTTGCAACATCCAAAGCAATGTTAAGCCTCTTCTTCCAAGACAAAGGCTCCACTTCAAACTCTTTCCACTCGAAAAGATGCTTGCTCAGAGCCCCTTGAGGCATATACTCATACACTAGAAGTCTCTCGTTGTCCTCGACGGAGTAGCCCACTATAGACACCAGATTGCGGTGTCTTACCTTTGAGAGAATAGCTATCTCTGCTTGGAACTCTTCCAAGGCTCTGTTATTTAATACAATCGACTGCATTCTCTTAACTGCTATCATTGTTCCATCCTGCAATTCTCCCTTGTAGACTATTCCAAATCCTCCCTGGCCGAGTACATTCTCTGGTGCAAAGTTTCGAGTAGCAGTGCGAAGAATCTGAACTGATATTATCAAGTTCCCCGATTCGATCACATGCGTATCTACCAAATCAGTGTTGTTTCCGCTGTGAAGTTCACCGGCAGAAGTGTTGTTGGAATTATTTTCAATTGCAATCTTAACAAAATTATCTGGATCTGAAGAGTGTCGAGGATGAACAACTATGGCATTTGGTACAGAGAAAGGGTTCTTCTTCCCCTTGTTCCGTTGGAGCAGAAATATAATGACCAGTGAGAAAACTGAAACCGCAACTGCAATTGGAACTACAATGACAACTACTTTTGA
>JAGFNQ010004694.1:0-47715 GCA_024364735.1 Boesenbergia rotunda
TCACTGGATAAATCTAACGTGTAGATACCATTGCACAAAGTTCCATTCCCATAAAGAACGCCATTTAAAGTTATGTAACAACAATTGTTACTAAATGTTAAATGATAACCCTTTTCATTCAAACATGAAATAGATACAATGTTCTTTATTAACGAAGGAACAAAATAACAATTATCCAATTCTAAGATACGTCCAGTGGGGAGCTTTAGCAAATATGTTCTGATGGCAACAGCAGCAATCTTTGCTCTATTTCCAACTCGCAGATTTGCTTCTCCTTTGACGAGTCTTCTTCTATTCCTTAGCCCCTGTATGTCATTACATATATATGAGCTACACCCAGTATCAAGTACCCAGGTATTTGAGGAAATAGAGTGACATTCAATAATGAAGATACCTGAAGAGGATGGGGCATCGGATGCCTTATTCTTCATGGACTCAAGATAAATCTTGCAATTTCTTCACCAGTGACCCTCCTTGCCACAATGATGGCAGGTTCCTTTTGGTTTCTTTTCAGTCTTTTTGACCTTTTTCTTCTTTCCTTTATTCTGTTCTTTGGCCTTCCTCTTAGAACCTTTCTTCGAGTAACCAACTAACAGTACCGTCTTCTGATCCTGCTTTACAGAAGGCTCTATAGTCTTCAGCAGGTTGAGCAACTCAGGAATGGTAGTCTCCAACTTGTTCATCCGATAGTTCATCACGAATTGTGAATAACTTTTGGGTAAACAATGCAGAATTAAGTCAATACTTTGTTCATGATCCATTGTAATACCGAGTGTGCCCAGTCGCTCAATATACCCCAACATCTTCAACACAAACTGTGAGACAGAAGTGCCTTCCAGCATCTTAGAGATGAAGAGGAGTCTGGAGACCTCGAACCTTTCGGATCTCGCCTGCTCGTCAAATAACTCAAGAAGATGGAAGATGATGGTATAAGCATCCATATGCTCATGCTTCTTTTGCAGCTCAGGTACCATAGCCAGCTAGCATGATGCAACTCGCAAGTTTACAATCGGTCACATGTTTCTGATAGGCCACTAACTGGTCTGGAGTTGCATTTTCTGGAGGACGGTTGGGAAGTTGATCTTCAAGGACATAAGCAAGATTCTCTGCCTTGAGGACTATCCTCAGGTTTTGAAGTCAGTTCATGAAGTTTGGCCCAGTCAGTTTATTGGTGTCCAAAATGGAACGCAAATTCAGAGAAGACATGATCGAGTGATTAACCTAGAAACACAAATTGAGCTTATGTGAGAAGAATGATAAAGAATGTATCAATATACATTAAAAATCCTATTTATTTATGAAATTGAATAACCCTTTTTATCAATTCGGGAGATTGTAGGAGCATCTCCAAATAGGTTGATATCCAACCATAGATAAGAGCAACCATGGCTGTGGCCATCAAGTTTTTCTTAGCTATGAAGGTAGGTAATTATACCAATTACATATCACATATATGTAACTATCACTTTATGCTATCAACTAATTGAATGTTTGTATAAATCATTGGGTTCTTAACTCATTAACAATTATGCATCAATATACATAGCACCCAACTGCACCTCTCTTTACATCGACCTTGGCTGTGGCACAACAAATCGATGCTCCAAGCTTAAGGCTGACCCATTAATCAAGAAATAGTTTTTAATATGGTTGGAGCTCATTCAACCGTTTAGTCAGGCTTGGATGTGTCCAACAACCAAAACTAAGGATTGACCTCTGACTCCAACTATATTATTCATAAACTAATTCCATGGTTTGAACATGTTGAGGTTCAAGCCGGGCATGGATGTGTCCATCAACCCAACGAGAAACAAAACTCCGATTCTAACCATATTAATGGAAGGTGTTGGCCTTAATATTTTGTAAGGGGTTTTGGGTCTCATCCTTTCTTTTCTAAGCACATTCATGACATTGAATTATGTCATGACTAACGATTTCCTTAATAAAGTATGTATGTGACTCAATTTATCAAGTCTCATTAATTGAATTAGGAACCGGATTTCCTAATTCTAATTTCATACTTTATTAAAGGAATTGTTTTGGGAAACAATTTCCTAAATTGTCATAATCAATTTCAGAAATAATATGTTTAAGACTTTGATTTCTCTAAATCAAATCTTATTAAATTAAGAGAGAGATTCCCTTAATTCAACCACATATTATTTTCATGAAAATCTCTTTTAAGAAACTCTATAGGAAACCATTTTCCTAATTAATTTTGGAGACAACAATATGTAAGAGCATCACCTCTTAAATCATATTTTATCCATGGATTTAATTAATTACAACAAATCGTTTTCTAAGGGTGGCTCCCCGAGGCTCAGATACCCAAAGAAAAATAATTTGTTGTAAATCCAATTTGGACGGCTCCCCGAGGCTCAATCCAAATCAAACATGACAATTTCATTTAAAATTGTGAAATTAAATTACAACAACTAACTTTAAATTGGACGGCTCCCCGAGGCTCAATCCAAAATAAAGAATTTTGTTGTTAATTTAAAACCCAATTCAAATTTAATTGTCAATTAACTGTCCATAAATTTGTCTAGACTTTCTTGAAAGAAAGTGCCCAAAATTGCGAGATTTCATAAATAGGTTTTCAGAATAATTGTAAGTTTCGGGTACAAAGAAACTTACATATTTCCAAAATTGGAAAATTTCTAAAATAGAAAATTTCCAAAATTAGAAAGTTTCCAAAGATGGGAAGTTTTCACAATTATTATAAAATTTCAGAAACTAGAAAATTTCAAAAGTTTGCGAAATTTCATGAGAATTTCCAAACTTTGAAATTCCTAAATCTAAAATTTATTATAATTGAAAAGTTTCCATAATTGAAAATTTTTCCAAAATTGAGATCATGACAAAGTTTTCCACGAAACAATTATATAATTATGTCGAACACTAACCGGCTCTGATACCACTGTTGGGACCGGGTGCATGTTGACAAGGATACGGGTTCGTATAATTTTAAAATTTTACGTGCAGCGGAAGAATTAGCATAAAATAATTTCTCAAATTATTTTAACCACGTATCTAGCATGCAACCTTATGATGTGTGGACATGATCATAAATTAAAACTTTGCGGAAAAGTAAACTAATTTACTAAGTACCTCGCGTAACTCGAAGTAAGGGACGAGATCCAACCGTAGCGTCCCTTGGAAGCTTCGCCTCTATTCGCGTCCACGCCGAGTTCTCTTCGGGATGACTTCGCAAAGCCACGAGTTTTGTGCCGATGAGAACTACTAGATTCTCTAAAGGCACAACTAGAAGAACAAGAGAAAAGATAGGAAACTAACCACCAAAAGTAACGGAATCAAAATTTCGGGAAAAGAAGGAAGGAATCGCGATCCGCTTCTTCTTCTTCTTTGACTCTTCCTTGGTTGTTGTTGCTCACGCCAACCCTAGATGGGTGGATGGTGCGCCGGCCCTAATGGGAGCTTAGGGCGCCGGCCCTAAAAGGAACAAGGGGCACCGGCCCTAAGGGGAAGAGAAGGGGAGGAAGAGAATAAGAGAGAGAGAGGGAGAGAATTAATCTCTTGATTACTCTATTGATTGGAATTCAAGGCTTGCCTTTGGTTCCTTTATATAGTAACCTCTCCCTTGCCAAGTCTCCCTCTTAACAGAATTTTCATAACAAATTTATCCTATAAATTCTCTTATGAATTATTCTGTTTAAGCTAAGTTTTATTATAACTAACTTTATAATAAAACAAATACTTCTCACTTTTAATTATGGAATAAAATTTGTATAAAATTTTCTTATCATGGATAAATCAATTCATAATTGATTTTATAAATTAAAATTAAACCAATTCATGGTTCATTTTAATTTCCATAAAAAGAATAAATTTACTATAAATTTCTTTATAAATCTCTTTATATCAATTTATTTTTCCATAATTTATAAAACAAATCGCGCTAGATTTATTTTATTAATTAAACCAATTAAATTGGTTTATCCCCCTTTTAATGGCCGGCCAAACCAAAGAGGGCGGGCACCCTCTTTGGCCGGCCAAACCGAGCTGAACCGATCGCGAATTAAACTCATTTAATTCGCCCGATAAGCCTTCAAAAGACTTAGCTATTTTTAGCTTCCGTTGCGCCTCTGATTAACTCAGATTCGACTTATTTCTCTTGATTGGAAAATCCAATTTTCAACTCATTTTAAATCCCTCGGATTACTCGTAGTGCGTGTGACTAAATAGGCTTTCGATTTATGTTGGCCGTCTATAATCAACAAATTATAGAACGATCATGAGTGGCACCTAGTAGTACATCATGACCCCATATTAATCGAAAGATCAACGGTTGACCTCAGAAGTAATTCTGAAACCCTTCAGCAGCTCTAATGAATCGTGCCTCATTCCCTTCACCATCTTATACCCACTTGGTTCAGGACATGGTCTGTTTGTGTCAATCCCCACTAGACTGACTACGTCACACCTAGCCCAAGTAGTGTCTTTCTCGTCCTTCGGATTTCTAATTACTCTCATGTATTTAAGAGACTCGCACTCTAAACATGATATGCTCAGGCCAGAGGCTTTGAGTAAAAATCCGACGATAGGCCTGGGTATACATCTCCTCGCAAGGAGTGGTGAATCCTTTTTAGGTTGTTCAAAGATCTTCGGGCACTTCGGCTTATACCCAATCATCCTGGGTCCACACCTCCTTGGAGATGCTTGCTTAAGATGTTAAAGTATAAGTCTCCATGACCAAGATGACTTGAACACCGCAAGTCAAAGGAACATCGCACTTAAGCCGCAGTAAGAACTTCATTGACATATCTATGTAGATTACCATATGAAGTCTTACAGCTTGTCACTCCAATGAACTAGTTCCCTTAACTAGCATCCATGTTTATCTCCGGACATCTCAATGTCACCAGCCAGTGAGAATCAGCTGATTAGAGAATAACCCATGCTAGTCTCAACAGAATTGATAGTGTTCGTTTTTATCAATTCATCGACTAGGGATATTTTCAATACTTCACAATTGCACATTTAGAGATAATCACTAGTTGTGATCCCATCACAAATTCTCTTATGCTGTGAATTGTATTGCGGACATTCAGTAGATGAGTTTAAGATCCCAATCAAATACACAAACATGTATACTCAAATAGTGAATTATCATTTATTAAAATAAATGTTTACAATCATAAGGCGATTGCCTTAGGACACTTCTCTCATATCACTAACATCATGATCAACCTAGAACCTTTGTACCTAAGGATCATGACATTAATCCCAAGAAGGGAAGTAATGTGCCTAGAAAGTAGGGTAGGTCTAGGAATGTCCAAAGTGGACATATGGACTCCAAGGTTAAAGGTCTAGAAAGGGAAGCTCTAAGCCCTAGCCATCTCCCTAGGTGACTCAATTCACACTAGGCCACACCGGTGACCCTCCGGTGATTCTTGGCCTACAAACCTAATATTCTTAACCTTAAACACTTTGTCTTTAGTTAAGTTATCCTTTTTACCCTTGGATGGCACCCTCTTGCCATCCTTAGACTTCTCCTTCTTGTCATGATCATATGCCTTCCCAGCATATTTTATTTTGTTGGCATTGGAGGTCTTAGACCGGTAGCCCAACCCTGATCTGTCATAGTTGGGTTTTAAACTACCCAACACCATTTTAGATCGATTCTGTACGCTAGAGGGGGTGAATAGCGTTTCTTCGAAGTATTTCTTCCTACACGGTTAGTTGTGCAAGTGGAATATACAATAAAAATAATAAGACAACATTAGCCAATGCTAACAAGGAAGATTTACTTGGTATCCACCCCGGACGGGTGACTAATCCATGAATCTGTCGGTGGATCACTCCTTGGATAACCTCCGGCTAGCTCTCGTCGCTCCTTGTGGGTGGAGAAACCTCACCACAATACCTTGAGAAGATCTGAGCACAAAGACTACTATATTGCCTTTAACCAAGACAAGATTCGTCATGAATCTCAGCCACTATAAGTCCTCTTTAAATAGGACTCGGGCTGAAACCCTCGCCACCAGTCTACTGCCCCCAGGGCAGTCGACTGGTGCCACTGAAATTCGACCGTTGCAACCCCAACGTTCGAATCTTCAGCCACCTACCAGTCGACTGCCCCCAGGGCAGTCGACTGGTCCCAGGCCAAAACCATTCTGTGAGTTTTATCAGTCGACTTCCCCAAGGGCAGTCGACTGCCCTACTCACCCACCTAGGGTTACCCTTCCTGAGTACATTCCACTCCGCACTCAAACTCTACGATTTCCCGAGTACAATCACACAGCACTCGTACCCTCACAACTCGAATGACTCCTCATCCGTAGCCTCGACTATTGCCTTCGTGCCCTCTTCATCTTCGGCTCCCGTCCCTCGGATGCATGCAAGCCTCCAGCTTGTCTCCATTCCATCCTTCACGTATGCCTCGAAGTCTGCAGCCCTCAGCATTTTGTCCCTGCTCTCCAAGGTCCCTCGGGTGCACACAAGCCTCCAGCTTGTCTCCATGCCACCCTTCACCGTACCGAGGCCGTCCAGTCAAGTCTATATGTGTAACCTGTACAACCTACATACTGAACATACACTTATAAGAATACAAGGGTAAACCTAACTTAAACACTTTTCCCAAACATCAAAACACTTGATCACTCCGGACCATAGATTGCCTTAACAGCAAATGCCACAGAATGATCAGTCGACTGCTATTGGGGCAGTCGACTGGTGGTGGTTGGAAATTCGAACGTTGGGCTTATAACGGTCGAATTTAGGTGGGACCAGTCGACTGGTAGCGAGTTTCTCAGCCTTGAGCACTATTTAAAGGGGCTCGGTTTTGGTTGAGGGTTCTTGACGAAATAAGCTTGGTTAGAGCTCATTAGTAGTCTTTGTTGCTCAGAAGTGTTGTCTGGGTTGTGGCGAGGTTTCTCCACCCACAAGGAGCTACACGAGCTAGCCGGAGGTCTTCCGGGGAGTCATCCACCGACGGATCAGGATCAGCCACTTTACGGATAACCGTGGAGTAGGAGTGTCATCTCCGAACCACGTAAAGGTGACATGTTAGCGTTTGGTTAATTTTGTTTTATATTTAGTGTTTCCGCTTGCGCACGCTAACATTGTAGGAAGAACGAATCGAAAAAGTGTTATTCACCCTCCTCTAACACACGATAAGATCCTAACAAGTGGTATCAGAGCGAAGGTTCGCTCGTCTACGGACTAACCGCGGGAAGAGCAAAAGGTGCTTGAGGAAGATGGAGTCGGATAGTCCGCTAGGATGGGATATTCAGATTCCACCTCCATACGACTGAGATGACTTCGATTATTGAAGGAAGCGCATGGAGACGTGGTTCCAAATGAATTGGGATCATTAGACCGCATTGGAAGTGTCATTTGAAGCTCCAACGAACAAGAAGGGAAAACGCCTTTGGCCTCGGTATTGGACTAAGAGTCAAACGGAAGAAGGAGAGATGGATAAGGAGGTAACTAGAATTGTATTAAATTTGTTACCTTCAAATATTATGTCAAATGTAGGAGAATACAAGAATGCGCATGAGCTATGGAAAAAGGTGATAGCTCTACATGAAAATTTGACACAAAGACAAGGGGAAGAGGAGCCCAAGGAAAAGGGGTCATTGGTCCAAGAACAGGAGAAGGATCAATCAGAAGTTGAGTCAAGTTCAACATCCGAAGAGGAGGAGAGAGTTGAATTTGTTGGGTTCTCCACTCTTGAGTACTACTTTGTTTTAGATTCTTAATTGAGGACTTGAGATGAATTATTTTTTCCTAGTGAGAATTAGCCTTATATTTGTGACACATACATGTGATTGTACTCTAGAACTTGCTTAGGTTCTTTCAAAACCATATTTCAATGATCGGATCACATCTATAGAGGCTAATCCATTTGTTTCCCTTTCCACATCAATTTTTGGCACTAATCATGTCTACTTTATTTGTCTTTCCTTATTCTTACTCTTAACCCCATTTTTCTATGGACTTGTTTGTTTGAGATGTTTCTTAATGCTATTTTGCCCGAGACGGACAAAGATTTAAGTGTGGGGGAGTGACTAGCGTTTTGGAAAGATTTGGTATCAAAGAGGCATTTCATGCCAAGAAAATTTTTTTTTGCATTTACATGTGCCAAGAATGAGTTTGAGTGAGTTTGGTATTAAGAATTAGCAAGAGAGATGGAAGCAATTGGAGTATCTAGAGTCCTTATCATACTTTGAAGATCCAAGTTGCATGAAATGAAAGAAAAGAAAAAGAGACAAAATCTGCAATGAGGAGAAAAATGGCACCAAATGAAGAAAATTCTGTGCCAAAAAGAAAAAAATTTCTGTGAAGCTGTTAGCTGCTGAAATCTGAATAAAAAAAAACTGAGTTCGAAGATAGCTGCATGTTCAGAAATTTAGTGCCAAGGTGGAACCCAAGCAAGGTGTCAAGAATGAAATCTGAACAGAAATTTTGGAGTGGAACATTTAAATTCTCCATTAATATGGGATGCTAACTGATGTGAAGAAAGTAGAGGCTGCAAGGATAAAGAACAAGACCACTCGACATTTTGCATTAAGGTGTGAGGCTGCAAGGTTGAAATCTGAACACAATTGCAGCTAAAAAGAAAATTCAGAAGGTTATGTTATCATCAAGATGTTTTGCATCAAGATGAAGCTGAAATGAAGTTTTCTAGGCTATAAAATCAGAAACATTTTTTGAGAGAAGTTGGAATGCGGCTGTACAAATCTGAAACAAAATGCAGAAAAGTTGAAGCAAATACAGAAATCTGTACCAAAACAGAGAAAGAAAAGGAAATTTTCTTTTTCTGGGCCGATCCGC
Organism: Boesenbergia rotunda; assembly: GCA_024364735.1. Lineage (NCBI taxonomy): Eukaryota > Viridiplantae > Streptophyta > Magnoliopsida > Zingiberales > Zingiberaceae > Boesenbergia > Boesenbergia rotunda. The sequence goes on from JAGFNQ010004694.1 coordinate 8,800, forward strand.
AGTTTACATGCAGCTGAACTGATTAGGACTGATTGGAATTGAAACCAATGCAAAGATGCTGTCAAGATTAAAAATAACAGCTAGCAGTAATTCTGGAGATCAGAAATTGGAGAGCAGCAAGTTGATACTTAAGCTGAAAATGCAGTGAAGGAAAGGGCTGAAGTTCAATGTGCTGATTTGAATTTTTGAGTGGAACACTTAAGGCTTCCACTATCATTGGATGCAAGCACTCTTGATGTTAATTGTTGGAGAAATCAAAGACTTGAACTGAATCTATCGTGGACGCTGGACTTAGAATAGAAGAAAAAAGAAAAAAATTAAAGAAGTGTGCCAACTCATGAAGGATTTGTATTAAGAGTGAATGACAAGAGGAGTTTAGTGAGGATTGTATGTGGAGCATCTAATTTTCTAATTGTTACTTGATCTCTCACGTTTTCTGATTTAAATCTGATATGCAATGCTCCAGTGGAAGAATTAGGAGCAGAAGAAAAAGAAAAGAGCAACAGTTTGAAAGGAAAAAAAAAGGGGAAAAACAAGGAAAAAATGGCACACAAGGGAGTTCAGAACCATTGAATTCAGTGGAATTTTTTCTCATTCAATTCCAAGCCTTGCATAACTACATTCTGACCTTACTAGAGAGAAAGAAAAAGGAAAAAAAATCAGAAAAAAAGAGAGGAAGAAACAAGTTGGCACGCAATAGCAAAATTGGCACAATGACACCAACAAAGTTATCTTCATCCAAATCAAAGGAATTATTCAAGTTTGACTCCACCACACTTTTGATATCATTAGAGGACTGACAAGAGGGACAAAGCACCTTGAAAACATCCTTGAGCACTCAAGTCGTCTACTTTATCAATTCTTTCATTTTCTTGGCTTTTACTCCATTTCTTACCATTTTTCATGTTTTCACTTGTTTTTGTAGATGATGATCCTAATCATGAATAATGGTGGAGATTAGATAACAAGCAAGCCTATGGTAGTACAAGAAGCATGTGTGTATGAGTGAGCTCCACTTCTATCATCTACTTAGAACTTAAGGAGAGAGCCACCAAAATTTCCCTTGAAAGGCTAGTGAGTTAAATTCATCTCAATGACTCATGAAGGATGAAAAGTCTAAGTTGTTGATTTAAGGACAAGATACTAATCCATAGAGCTTAGATTTTTGAGAATTGACAACCTTAGGTAATTTCTTTTTATTTGCTTCTAATTATGCTTAAGAAAATCTAAGGGATACATACTTAGTGGTTTCGCGAGACGCTCAAGCTTAAGTGTGGGGGAGTTGATAAGTACCATTTTGTTGATTATTTTAATTGCTAAAATCCATGTTTGACCCATGTTTTACTTGCTTAATTGTGATATTACCCTAGGTTTTAGAATTTACCTTTATTTTGGACTTAATTGTAAATTTACACATATGTGGATTATTTGGCCACTAAATTTTTGATCTATTTTTGTAGGCATGAAATGTTCATGGACCTAGGGCATACTGGGTCAAACTTGAGTCGGAAGTGGACCCGGATCGAGTTATCAAGCTTCGGATTAATCCGGGTCGTCCGATTCAAAAGCGGCTAAATCTGAGCCATCAGGGACCATCTAAAGCAATCCGAGCTAGGGTTAGGGTTGATTAAGCACTCTGATCAAGATCTGAAGGTTTCATCCCAATCAGAGCTCATTCAACCGTTGGATCAAGCTCGGAGGGCTCTAGATCGTCCATTCAAAGATTAAGATGATCTGGATCATCCGTTATACATCTGGAAGATCCGAGCTACCACGAGGCAGATCCTGACCATTGATCAACATTTGGAATGTTTGGGTCAGATCGGATGAAGATCAGCCGTTGGATTCATTCAAATCAATCTGGGTCGTCCATTCTTATGTATTTAATCAAATTTTGCCCGCAGCTCAGCTTTGTCGCGTCTTCGCCGTTTCCTTCGCAGTTCTTCATTCTTCTTCTTCTGTTGTTCATTTTTCCTGCAATTTCTTTAGTTTGAAGGCGTGGCCTCCTCAACTTCGAACTTGGATCAATATCTGAATCATTGGAGGATAGTGTTGTGGGAGATTTCAACTCAAATTGCAGCGAAACAGGGCTGTTTGAGGGTTTCGGCAGTCTGCAATCCAATCCCTTGAATCTCATCCGCGAGCCACGTCCGACCATCAGAGCCGTCTATAGGGGTTCTCAGGCGAGCTCAGATGATTCTCAAATCATCATCGCACTCCCAGCTGTAATGCCCGTTTTTTTTTTTTTCTATAAAGCGGCGTTACGTTAACATGAGTAGGGCAGGTGGACATCATATTGCAATGGAAAACTTTAAACTTACACCTACATGCACCTACTACCATTCTTAACATCATGACATGGGAACTTGCCATATTAACTTCATACTTAGCATCATATCATGTCATACTTAGCATCATGTCATAGATTCACATAAGTCACCATTCAAGCACATAAATAGTAAAGGTAAAGTTCTATCTTAAGACGAGCAAATATATTGTTTCTTGGCCAAGTCACTACCACACACATGCTTTATTGCCCTCCTGCTGCTTCCTTACTGTCCCCTTGCGTGATCTGCGGTATAAGAAAATAAGACTATAAGCACACAGGCTTAGTAAGACTCTTTCCTACTCACTAAAACCAATCATCACTTAATCATGAGCGCATGAAACATTAACATACTTAGTGCTTTACTTAGAACATAAGCCTTTATGATCACTTAGCATACATTTGACATGGCATGAACATAAACATAATCAACATTCGTAGCATGGCATAAACATAAACATAATAAACATTCATGGCATGGCATAATACTTGGCATAGACATAAACATCATAAACATTCATAGCATGGCATAATACTTAGCATAGACATAAACATAATAAACATTCATAGCATGGCATAATACTTGGCATAACGTAAGCATAGCATGATTCTTAACATAATATAAGCATAGCATGGTTCTTAACATAGTATAAGCATAGCATGGTTCTTATAATAACATGAGCATAGCATGGTTCTTAATATAGCATAAGCATAGCATGGTTCTTATCATAACATAAGCATAGCATGGTTCTTAACATAACATAAGCATAGCATGGTTCTTAACATAGCATAAGCATAGCATGGTTCTTATCATAACATAAGCATAGCATAGTTCTTAACATAAGATAAGCATAGCATGGTTCTTATCATAACATAAGCATAAGTGCATATCATGAATGGATGCATGAGTCAAATGCATATACATAAGGATGCTTAACTTTTAAAATCATACTTTTAAATACTTAAACATAATCATAACATCATTGGGGGTCCCCAGCTTGTACCACATTCATACATCATAAGCGCGCATCCCTAAGTAAATACAAGGTAGCGAGCCCCGACCTACTAGGGTAAGGACAGCATAGTCGGTAGTCCCAGAACCGGGGCGTTCTTAAGGTGCCCATCCCTGTTGCACAGCTTCGGTAGTGCCAGAACCGTGGACAGCATAGTCGGTAATCCAGAACCGGGGCGTTCTTAAGGTGCCCATCCCTTGGACCCATACTTCGGTCCAGTACAAGCCCATTCATAAAGTAAAATACTTCATATGCTTCATCATTCATACATCATGACATACATCTTTATTCATAAAACATGGCATGCATCTTCATTCATAAACATAGCATATGTAACGACCCGGCCCGTCTACCGGCCCATTTACTGGTCCTCATGACCATCGTACCGTCGACCATCGACCGTGCCGTTATTCATAAACATGGCATGCATCTTTATTCATAAAACATAGCATGTACTTTCATTCATAAACATAACATGCATCTTCATTTATAAACATAACATGCATCTTCATTCATAGAATATGGCCTACTTACATAAACATCATTCTTATTTCTAGTGCTTGCATGATCATGGCATATAAGGTAAGCATTGCATTATATTCATTGAACATGACATGTTTGCATAGGCAATCATCCTAATCCATAGAGTTTGCATGATCATGATATATAAGGTAAACATGGCATTTCATACATAAGCATGGTATTCATCCCAAGCATACATAAGTAGGACTTCCATAAACATACTACCTACCATTCAAGTGCATGGCATAGAACACATGACATTCATAAATAAACCCTATTAAGCATGGCATTCAACCATAAACATAAAACATAAAACATGGTGCTTAGGGTTAGGGGTATAGGTAACTTAATTTCTACCACATGCTTGAACCTTTATATATACTTTATGAATAAGTATAAACCATCATTCTTCAAACCCTAACTCCTCCCAAATCCTATTTACCTTGCTTGGCTGAAACCTATAAGGAAGGGTTCCATCATTCAATTAACATGTAAGATAACATAAGGTAAAGAACAACCATACATTACCTATAAGGCCATGGGAAGCCATTAGGGCTCATGATTAGGGTTATCCCTAACCTTTAGGCCTCCTTCTTAGGGCTGGCCGAAACCCTACAAGGCCATGGGTTTTATGGAAAAATTCCATAAAATCCCCAAACAAACATTAAACACCAACCATACCCTACTATAGGAGCCATTGGACCCCTTACTTGAGGTAAGCCCTAATTTCTTGCCCTAGAACCCTCTTGGCCGAAACTTACAAGGGTCACAATACCTTGTGAAAAATTCATACAATTCACTTTAAACCTCCTTTTGAATCATGGGTATACCCAAAGTACATACTTGAAAGGTTAAGCCCTTTCCTAGCCAAAGAATCATGGTGAGAGTCCCAAACCCTAAGGGGTCTTTAGGGTACTCCAAAAATTCCCCAAAAATTATATTTATCCCATATTCATCATGATAACACATTAGAAAACATGAATGGAGATTTTTAACATCATTATGGACCAAAAACCCATGGTGGCCGAATATGTTAGGGTCCAAAACATAGTTTTCTCAACATCAAACTCCAAAACCAACTTTATATCATGCTAAAAATCACAAGGAACTATTATACCACAGGTGAGGGAGTCTTACCTTGGTTGATCTTGATTATAGACCTTAGATTTGGGAGAAGGATGAAGATCTTGTTGCTTCTTAACCACCCCTAGCCTTTGTACCCTTGTAAAAGCCTTGGATCTTGGTGATGGAGCCTTAGGTGAACTTTTCCAAGGGAGAATCCCCTCTTGGGATTTCGGCTAGAATGAGGGAGGAGGAAGAAGAAAGTAACTCCCATGCCCCCTCTTTATAACACATTAAGGAGGGTAAGTGAAGAGTCATGGTGTCTCTTCATTTTCCTTAAGCCTTAACCATAATCCATTTCATTTCCTCATAGCACTCCCTTGCTAGGTGAATTGGTTAGAGCATGCATGGTTGTACAAGAGGTCCAAGGTTCAATCCTTGGTGCATGCACTAATTTTTTTATTTTATTTTCTATTATTTCGAAAATTCCTTAAAAATTCCCCCATAATTATGCTAAAATTCCTAATTAAAATTCTTTTATATTTATATTAAATTCTACCTAATTAAAACCCATTTTTGGAGCCCATATAAGGCCCATTAGTACTTAACTTCTCAATTTAAATAGGAAACCATGCTAAAACTCACCCATAATTATACTAATATTCCTAATTAAAATCCATTTATATTTATATTAAATTCTACCTAAAATCCCCTAATAATCATGGTACTAGAAAAGCCCATATAAGGCCCATTAGTACTTAGTTTCTCAATTTAAATGGAAAAATCATGGATTTCTAGGCTATGGTTCGTACTAATATCTCTAGGTCCCTCGGAAAATTATCTAGACATGATCAATATTTTAAAGAAAATATTGAGAGAATTTTCTGGGTCGTTACAATCCCCCATACCTCGTGAAAGTTCGTCCTCGAACTTAGAATAGCTCCGGGTACTTACGTCTCATCTCGTCCTCGCGTTCCCAGGTAGCTTCCTCGAACCGTTGACTTTGCCATAGAACCTTGACTAAGGGTACCTTCTTGCTCTAGTTTTGTCTATTATTAAGCTATTCACGAAAGAATATAATTTAACTTATTCTTGGTTAATTGCATTCGCTACTTCAAACTAGAATCTAACTTTCACTTACTATGCACAAGTTTATCATCTATGCACCAACTCATCACTCCGAAGCTCCTCTCAATTAGTACTGGTTTCAGTGTCTCTGTTCCTCACATACGTCTTTTATCTGCATTAAACTAAACGAAAATTACAATTATTATTATATGATTCCCTCTTATTACATTCAGTATCATACTTCAAGTCTACTCCTCAACAACATAAGTACCGCTTTATATAAGTACAACTCTTTGTCCTTTCCACTCGAATCTCCTTCCCCTTTTTTTGAGAATTACTCTTACTTTATTATTGTCTATTCTAATAGTATATTTGTTTCTATGTAACATAACTTCTCATAGTACATAAACTCATGTATCGCTTATCCTATTACTTCCTATTCTAGTTATTTGAGCTACTTACTCTGTTTTAACTACCTAACCTATAATGCATACAGTCTCTGTTAATTATACTAAAATTTCTCAATTAAATTCATAAAATTAGCTTATTATCTTAGCTATAATGCCTATTCGTCATAGTAAATTTGTGTTATTCATCTTAGCCTATTATCTCTTATGTTTGTCTATTTTACTCACATGTATCGTTTCTGATATATACTATCTGTTACATTATATTATCATTACATACTAATTCCGGTACTCAAAATTCATCTTGTAAAATTAATGGCAAAGTCTCATCGAAGCTTTCAACTTACCTTTCACCGAAATAACACATTGACATTGCTTTTAACTTAACCTACTTCTATAATGGTTATTTATTTATCTCAAAGTTTCTACTAACAAACTACAACTATTGTATATACTATCTTTTATTAGGACACGACAAGAATTCTAATTATATTTTACTTACTAATAAATTATATTAAATATTCATTGCCTAACTCTACCCATCATAATCTAAAAGAAAATACCACCTACACTTGTAAGAAAGATGATTTGGAGTATTCATTTCATTATTTTCACTCAATCCAAATTACTTTACTGTCCATTCTTTACTGTTCGCATGAACTGTTACTATCTTACTTGAACTACATATTATACTAAACTTCTAACTTTCTGTTCTATCTTTCCATAGTCTTCTTTCACGTATCAAAATACCTTTTCTCATTTATCAGCCATGCTTTCTCCACTTTAATTGCAAAAATCACATTCTTATGATCTCCGTGTCTTACTTCTCTATCAAGAATTTATAAAATATTCCTATATCGATCTTTTCCAAAATCTAGACCTTATTAGATCGTTTCACCTAATAAGTTTGCTTGAAAAGAAGCTCTTACTACATTCTTGCCTCTGATAACACTAACCTCTAGTTCCTTTATACAGAGTTATAGCTAAGGTCCTATTCACTGATCTCTATCACGCCTTCTTTTGCATATCTAGTTCTTACTCTCTTTCCTTCCTATATCAAGAATATTACCCTATGGCTACTACTATATATATATCTGCTTGAAAATTCAAATAACTTAACACATTAATCTATTCCTAATAGATATACATCACTAAGTCTTCATTTCATAACCACTACAATCTCTTAGAATACCTATACCAATACTCTACTCCCTTAATACTACAGTTAATAAGTCTCCCTTAATAAAGCACCATCCTTTCTTTACTTCCATGCTCACCACTAAATATTAACATACACCTTTTATCAGCAGTACAAACTTGCTTTGGTCCACCACTTTTCTTAATTCCAAACAATCATGACACTCATACAGATAATGTCGTCATTACTTTACACATTCCTCCTCGCACATCTACTTGCTCTTCTTTTCCGATTTACTCCGTTTTGCCACCACTCAATCATTTACTATATTTATTCCACCTGACTGTAGCTACTTAAGTTAAATCTCTACGGATCACCCTCACTCTCTATCACTCACATATAAAATACAAGTAAGGCTACTATAATGGATTGCTATTCCTACCCATATATCAATCTCAAAAGTATTTGGTTTCATACAAAAAAATTAAAGTAAAGTATCGTTCATAGTTACATATCCTAAAGTACTTTTCATCATAAAACATCGTTCATACTTGCATATTCTAAAATCATAAAGTATCCTACAAGTGCTTACTATCATAAAATTAGCAGAAAGGTACTTACTTGGAAGCGGCAGGAAGAGGGCTTGATGTGTGTGTAGTGAGATGGTTACTGCTCTGATACCAACCTGTAACGCCCGCTTTTTTTTTCTTTCCATAAAGCGGCGTTACGTTAACATGAGTAGGGCAAGTGGACATCATAATGCAACGAAAAACTTTAAACTTACACCTACATGCACCTACTACCATTCTTAACATCATGACATGGGAACTTGGCATATTAACTTCATACTTAGCATCATATCATGTCATACTTAGCATCATGTCATAGAGTCACATAAGTCACCATTCAAGCACATAAATAGTAAAGGTAAAGTTCTATCATAAGACGAGCAAATATATTGCTTCTTGGCCATGTCACTACCACACACATGCTTTATTGCCCTCCTGCTGCTTCCTTACTGTCCCCTTGCGTGATCTGCGGTATAAGGAAATAAGACTATAAGCACACAGGCTTAGTAAGACTCTTTCCTACTCACTAAAATCATTCATCACATAATCATGAGCACATGAAACATTAACATACATAGTGCTTTACTTAGAACATAAGCCTTTATGATCACTTAGCATACATTTGACATGGCATGAACATAAACATAATCAACATTCATAGCATGGCATAAACATAAACATAATAAACATTCATGGCATGGCATAATACTTGGCATAGACATAAACATCGTAAACATTCATAGCATGGCATAATACTTAGCATAGACATAAACATAATAAACATTGATAGCATGACATAATACTTGGCATAACGTAAGCATAGCATGATTCTTAACATAACATAAGCATAGCATGGTTCTTAACATAGCATAAGCATAGCATGGTTCTTATCATAACATGAGCATAGCATGGTTCTTAATATAGCATAAGCATAGCATGGTTCTTATCATAACATAAGCATAGCATGGTTCTTAACATAACATAAGCATAGCATGGTTCTTAACATAGCATAAGCATAGCATGGTTCTTATCATAACATAAGCATAGCATGGTTCTTAACATAACATAAGCATAGCATGGTTCTTATCATAACATAAGCATAAGTGCATATCATGAATGGATGCATGAGTCAAATGCATATACATAAGGATTCTTAACTTTTAAAATCATACTTTTAAATACTTAAACATAATCATAACATCATTGGGGGTCCCCGGCTTGTACCACATTCATACATCATAAGCGCGTATCCCTAAGTAAATACAAGGTAGCGAGCCCCGACCTACTAGGGTAAGGACAGCATAGTCGGTAGTCCCAGAATTGGGGCGTTCTTAAGGTGCCCATCCCTGTTGCACAGCTTCGGTAGTGCCAGAACCGTGGACAGCATAGTCGGTAGTCCAGAACCGGGGCGTTCTTAAGGTGCCCATCCCTTGGACCCATACTTCGGTCCGGTACAAGCCCATTCATAAAGTAAAATACTTTATATGCTTCATCATTCATACATCATGACATACATCTTTATTTATAAAATATGGCATGCATCTTCATTCATAAACATAGCATATGTAACGACCCGGCCCGTCTACCGGCCCATTTACCGGTCCTCATGACCGTCGTACCGTCGACCATCGACCGTGCCGTTATTCATAAACATTGCATGCATCTTTATTCATAAAACATAGCATGTACTTTCATTCATAAACATAACATGCATCTTCATTTATAAACATAACATGCATCTTCATTCATAGAACATGGCCTACTTACATAAACATCATTCTTATTTCTAGTGCTTGCTTGATAATGGCATATAAGGTAAGCATTGCATTATATTCATTGAACATGACATGTTTGCATAGGCAATCATCCTAATCCATAGAGTTTGCATGATCATGATATATAAGGTAAATATGGCATTTCATACATAAGCATGGTATTCATCCCAAGCATACATAAGTAGGACTTCCATAAACATACTACCTACCATTCAAGTGCATGGCATAGAACACATGACATTCATAAATAAACCCTATTAAGCATGGCATCCAACCATAAACATAAAACATAAAACATGGTGCTTAGGGTTAGGGGTATAGGTAACTTAATTTCTACCACATGCTTGAACCTTTATATATACTTCATGAATAAGTATAAACCATCATTCTTCAAACCCTAACTCCTCCCAAATCCTATTTACCTTGCTTGGCCGAAACCTATAAGGAAGGGTTCCATCATTCAATTAACATGTAAGATAACATAAGGTAAAGAACAACCATACATTACCTATAAGGCCATGGGAAGCCATTAGGGTTCATGATTAGGGTTATCCCTATCCTTTAGCCCTCCTTCTTAGGGCTGGCCAAAACCCTACAAGGCCATGGGTGGCCAAAACCCTACAAGGCCATGGGTGCATGGAAAAATTCCATAAAATTCCCAATTAAACATTAAACACCAACCATACTCTACCAAAGGAGCCATTGGACCACTTACTTGAGGTAAGCCCTAACTTCTTGCCCTAGAACCCTCTTGGCCGAAACTTACAAGGGTCACAAGACCTTGTGAAAAATTCATACAATTCACTTTAAACCTCCTTTTGAATCATGGGGATACCCAAAGTACATATTTGAAAGGTTAAGCCCTTTCCTAACCAAAGAATCATGGTGAGAGTCCCAAACCCTAAGGGGTCTTTAGGGTACTCCAAAAATTCCTCAAAAATTATATTTATCCCATATTCATCATGATAACACATTAGAAAACATGATTTAGATTTTTAACATCATTATGGACCAAAAACCCATGGTGGCCGAATATGTTAGGGTCCAAAACATAGTTTTCTCAACATCAAACTCCAAAACCAACTTTATATCATGCTAAAAATCACAAGGAACTATTATACCACAGGCGAGGGAGTCTTACCTTGTTTGATCTTGATTATAGACCTTAGATTTGGGAGAAGGATGAAGATCTTGTTGCTTCTTAACCACCCCTAGCCTTTGTACACTTGTAAAAGCCTTGGATCTTGGTGATGGAGCCTTAGGTGAACTTTTCCAAGCGAGAATCCCCTCTTGGGATTTCGGCTAGAATGAGGGAGGAGGCCCCTCCCCTTTATAATAAAAGCTTCGGCTGATGTCTCGTGCCCTAAGCCTCTGCCGCCCCATCTTCCTCCGTTTCTTCTCCCTTTCCGCGTGCCCTAGCCACGGTCGACGCCGACGCCTTCCTTCTTCCCTCCCTCGAGTGCCCTAGCCGACGCTGCCGACCGCCCATGTGCCGCCCCACTCCATCGGTGTCGAGCTCGGCAAGTTGCGCTGCTCATTTGGCATGCCCTAGCTCTCAATCACAGAGCCACACAGATCATCTGATCTTGGTGCCACACGAATCGGTCGATTGCTTATGATCTATGTCTTCTTCCTAGATTCGGCTGCTCCGTCTCTTCTTCCCTCGGTTGTGCGCGCATCACCAGACCCGATCTACACCTGCCTACTTCCGAGAGGCATCGGAGAAGGAACACCGGCTAAAGGTAACGATCTTATTTATCGCCAAGTGGATTTATTAATGCATGGGGATTAGTAATTGATAGATGGAAATTCCGATAGGGATTTGCTCTCTGGTTTCTTTGGAGCTATGTGTTTTGATTTGGATTACTTAGGATGATGGGTTGTTCTTACTAATTACGACCTTGGTTTTTGGATTTGGCCTTACGGTGTAGCTGAGATTTTTGGGTTTGATAATTTGATTAGTTTTAGAGGTTGAAGATCTGCCATGTTCTTTGTCCTACCTTGCTGTGAAGTAGTTTGATTTCCACTGTAATGCCGTGAGCTACCCTATTTGGGTATGCCATTCTGTGTTGAATTTAGACAGCTATTAGGTTTTGATGAATTGTTGGGTTTGACCATGTGATCTTGTGTTACAGCAGTGATTAAGCTCTGTGTGAGGGAATTTGGGTATTGGTTTTGATTTGGAGGCTTTGGTTGTTGCCTTCCTTTGTACCATGAGAATTTGGAGTTTGATTGGATCTATTTTATTTTGAAACAGGTTATGTGTTTTGTATTTGGCTAGCTAGTGTTCGTGGAGTTAACTCTATATAGGAATTGGAAGTTTGGATTAATAAGATAGAATTATTGTTTCGGTTGGATCTGTGTTGTGTGTTGGATTATTGTTTTTCCAATTGGTCATCATGTGGTGTTTTTGATCTGGATGGTGGGTTAAATTAGAGTCAAGAAGATGAATGAAACTATTCGTATTGTGATGTTTCTGATATTGTTAATTTTGATCACAGTTTAGTAATTTCGTTGGATGTTTTGGATCGGTTTGGGTGAGCTATAAGTTGTTTGTTTGATCCTGTCATGATACTGTGTGTTACCATGTGGAATGGGAATTTTGGTATTTCATTGTGATGAGTTTCCTTAGGAGCTACCCCTTAGTGAGAGTTTTAAAACTGTGGTGAGCTTTATGCTTATCCTTATTTTTGATTTCTGTGTAGGAAGTGATGCGTAAATTGCATGGACTGGATCATGCCCTTGTGAGCTTTACTTTGCGATTTGGCGTGGTTGGGATTAGTATTCATGTTGGTTCCTTATGTGTAATTTGAGATTAAACTTAATAATCTAAACTTGATAAATTTGAATTCGAAAACATAACATGAATCTAATCTAAGTGCCATGGGATAATTATGGGATACTCATTTAATTATGATTAATTAAATGAAACGGGATAATTAGGACGATCCTAATAAATTGAGATAACTCGTTTAGTTATAAATTATGTACTATTATAGCTAAACATTATGCCTTTGATACAGGGCATTGATTGGTTTTAGTATTGCTGATATCGACGGGAGGTTCTTGCTGATACGAGCATCTACGTTGAGGCGGGTACCCTTTGACTTATCTTTTAGATATTGTCATATTGCTATGCATGGTTGGTTATAGATAGCAGTAAGATTATACGCTAGCCCTGTTTATTATGCTTGTTCTGGATACTTGTTGTTTATCCCTGAGTTATTATGCTGTTAGTTTCATACAGTCTCAGGTATTGTCATATCTATATGTATGCTTAGATATCGGGATGTATCTCTTGTATTTGACATGAGGGATGTATGTGTGCATATCATACATCATTCTTGCATTGTTGCATGCCGGCGATCAGCGACTCCCTTGTGGTTGAGCCTAATCGTTTTCCGGTACATGATATGCGCACACGGCCACTCATGGGTTAGTGGATACCGTAGGATGTGCACATTTGCCCTGTATTGCTCCGTTCGACCACTATTTGGAGGGTGAGCGCGGGCTTGGTAGCAGCCAGGGATCCCTTCTCGTACTGAGCCACGAGGAGATGAGAGCTTGACTCCCCCATTGCTTGGGGTCAGAGTGGAGTCTCCACCAGCATCCTGTCCACCCGGTCACCTAGGAGCAGTGATAGCAGGGTGCGTACAGTTGTCATAGCCCTACCCGTTCAGACGTCCCTATGACAGGTGTACGTTGATCTGTCTGGTGTCAGGGGTGACACATGTCATTGCACCATGTGCATATTTTGCATCGTGCATTATTTGCTGTACTTGATTCTTGCACTTGCTTGACATGCATATTCTGGAGACTTATTATTTGAGATTATATGTCTAATGATATTTCCTTGGTACTTATTATCCTCTTTTCAGGTTAGTTGGATTCTGGTATTTATCTACCTCAGTATTTCCAGTACTAGTTTTTTCATATTGTTGATATGAGACTGTATTAACGTAGATGCTTATTGTTATTATAACATATTATGCATATCTGTTGGGTATTCGCTGAGTTATGGACTCACCCGTTGCCATATATTTTTATTTCAGGTTGAGATACTTGGAGTCGCCAGAAGAGCCCAGCGGCCAATCCCTAACCATCGCAATCGCAGGATTTTGTTTTATCCTGTGTAGTGCATTGTTTTATATTCCTATTAGTGATTTGTATATGTCATATGTGTCGTGTGCCCTAAGGGGTTTTTGTGTATTGGTTGTTTCGTCGTAAGTCGGACCGGTCCGCAGTCAGGTATGAGTTACATTGTGTTATGGTTATATTATGTCTGGATTTTGAGGACTGAGGCCAAATATATATAATTAAACTGCGTGGTGATGTCTATTATGTTCTGTGTATTTGTAAATTGTCCGCCGGACAGGGGAGGTGCTGTCCGATTTTCTATTGGATCAGCGGCTCCAGTGGTCTCGGGGCGTGACAACTCCCTTGCTAGGTGAATTGGTTAGAGCATGCATGGTTGTACAAGAGGTCCAAGGTTCAATCCTTGGTGCATGCACTAATTTTTTTATTTTATTTTCTATTATTTCGAAATTTCCTTTAAAATTCCCTCATAATTATGCTAAAATTCCTAATTAAAATTCTTTTATATTTATATTAAATTCTACCTAATTAAAACCCATTTTTGGAGCCCATATAAGGCCCATTAGTACTTAGCTTCTCAATTTAAATAGGAAACCATGCTAAAACTCACCCATAATCATACTAATATTCCTAATTAAAATCCATTTATATTTATATTAAATTCTACCTAAAATCCCCTAATAATCATGGTACTAGAAAAGCCCATATAAGGCCCATTAGTACTTAGTTTCTCAATTTAAATGAGAAAAATCATGGATTTCTAGGCTAAGGTTCGTACTAATATCTCTAGGTCCCTCGGAAAATTATCTAGACATGATCAATATTTTAAAGAAAATATTGAGAGAATTTTCCGGGTCGTTACACCAGCCATGGAAATCGAGGAGATTGGATTGAGTTTCCCCAGCCAAGTGCAGAGTGAGCTGGAATTGAATTGCAGCGCTGTTTCCAGTGATTTGCAGAGCCGAAGGGGTTCTTGGCTTACCCTTGCTTGACGACCAAGGAGATTTAGAGCTCAGGAAGGGTTGAGGATTAGTTTCATCTAGTTAATTTTTGTATCTTTAGCTGTAATTTTAAATTCCTGCATTGTTCTATTCTGAATGATTGTGTTCAGCTACCTTACTTTAAGTTTTGAATGGTGTTTGGTTTCAATTGCGTTTAATTCTGCACGATTGATAGTTAGGGAATGTGTTTAGTGGATAATTGCTTTTAATTTCAGTTGTTTGTGGCTTAAAACCTTGCGTATCAAGTCGACAGTTCGTATCAACTCTGTTTCTGCAAATTTCTTTTAGTTTCTGAATTATTTAGCTTATTTCCAATTCAATTCGTGTCTAGTTTAATTCCTGAGTTTGAAGACAACATCTACTTAGCTAAAACATTTGATCTGAGTTAGTTTAGCATTTAGTTCGTTCCTGCAGTTAAATTTCTGCTAGTTGTTCATAAGTTTTCAAATTGTTTAGCAGTTTCAGTTTGAGTTTTGAGCTGTTTCAGTTTAATGTTTCTGAAATTTGAATCAAGTGAACTTTAGCTTTTTCGAATCTTAATGGAACATTAGAGTAGTGAACTCGAATGCAGCTTGCATTTGCTTGTTTCTGAATTCGAGTTGTTGCTGCACCTTTACACTCAATTCTGCAGTTTCTGAATTTCTGCAACGTTTCTGCAGTTTATTGCAGTTTCTGCAGTTGTGGTTGTGTCAAGTTCTTTAACAGCTGTTTTGATTAGTCTGTGGAGTCTGAATATCTTCATTTATCTCTGCATATCACTGAATTCACAACTGTGCTTTCCCAGCCTCATCCTTGGCACAAAAGCATTGGCTTTGGCACAAACGTTTCCTCTGTGTGTCAACTGTTTTTGGCACTGATTTGTATCAAGACTAAGCCTATTTTTAATGTATATTTGAGCTTGAAATCATCTCTTTCGCATTGGGTTTGTTCTGAATTGTATTTTCATCTCGGCACCTAAGCTTTATTTAGTGTGTATCAAGTTTTGGTGGCATGCATTTTGTATCAAGTAAGAGTTGGTATTGACCTTGTATAAATTTGTCTATAGAATGCTTGGCATTTGGTTGTTTTGAATGGCAAACCTTGAAGCAAAAGAATCTGCATTAGTGAGTTCCGATGTTAGCTTTGATTTCCCGAAGTTTGCAATGTTTCATTAGTTGGTTGATTAAATCCATCATTAGATGAGTTCTTTAGTGCCAACTCCTTGTTTAGCTCCCTTAACTGCGTGGCTTTTCTTTTCATAGCTTTTCCACTTCCAAGTGAAACCAAACCCAGATTCTAATTGAAACCCAAATTCACAAACGACACATAAACACGAGCTCGAACCAAACAAACTTCAACTAGTCCCGAGAAAAAATACGACCTGTGGCCCCTTTACTACGTTTTCATATTTTGATTACAAAAAGGGTTTCCGACATTTTATTTATACATATCTAAATTTGAGACCCACATTCGTGACAGTCTATATTGGGTTCATCAGCAAGTCGTGGGCTTGTGTGCGCATCCGAGGAACCATGGATATGTACGATCGTTTTTGGTACGCTAGAGGGGGTGAATAGCATTTTTTTCGAGTTCTCTACAAAATTGTTAGCGCAATACAAAAGAAATAATGAAAGACAATAATAACAAAGCTAACAAGAGGATTTACTTGGTATCCACCCCGGACGGGTGACTAATCCAATAATTCGTCGATGGATCAATCCCCGAATAACCGCCGGCTAGCTCTCGTCGCTCCTTGTGGGTGGAGAAACCTCGCCACAATCCCAAGCAAACCTCTGAGCACAAAGACTACTATCTTGCCTTTAACCAAGACAAGATTCGTAAAGAATCTCAGTCACCATGAAGTCCTCTTTAAATAGAACTCGGGCTGAAACCCTCGCCACCAATCGACTGCCCCCAGGGCAGTCGACTGATGCCACTGAAATTCGACCATTGCACCCCAACGTTCTAATTCTCAGCCAACTCACCAGCCACCTACCAATCGACTGCCCTCAGGGCAGTTGACTGGTCCCAGGCCAGAACCCTTCTGTGAGTTTTATCAGTCGACTGCCCTAAGCGCAGTCGACTACCCTACTCACCCACCGAGGGTTACCCTTCCTGAGTACATTCCACTCCACACTCAAACCCTAGGATTTCCCGAGTACAATCACACATCACTCGTACCCTCACGACTCGACTGACTCTTCATTCGTAGCCTCGACTGTTGCCTTCGCACCCTCTTCATCTTCGGCTCACGTCCCTCGGATGCACGCAAGCCTCTAGCATGCCTCCATGCAATCCTTCATGCATGCCTCAAAGTCCGCTCCCCTCAGCTCATCGTCCCTGCTCTCCAAGGTCCCTCGGGTGCACACAAGCCTCCATTTTGTCTCCATTCCACCCTTCACCATACCGAGGTTGTCCCGTCAAGTCCATATGTGTAATCTGTATTATAGGACTGGTGCCTTCGATAGAGGGGGGGGGGTGAATATCGATCGTGAAAAACTCTCGCGGAAACTTCGTAGAAAAACTCGGATCGTTCTGAACTTAGAACGTTAGTAGCACAGCGGAAAAGTAAATAAACAAAATAAAAGCAATACACAGGGACACAGCGGGATTTATTTACTTGGTTCCCAACCCCCCAGGGTCAGTACGTCCAAGGCCTATGTACTCGGCGTGAGTCCACTATTGGTCTCCTTTCCAGAATTTCTGGAGGTAGAGAAAACCCGTCTTACGGTGTAGAAGTACAAGCACAAGTACAGAAAATTAAGTACGGAAAATTAAATGCAAACCGAACAAAACAAAGTTGAAGCTCGGCCGATCTGGACCTCCGAAGTGCCACGCACTTCCTCCTGGAGCCTCCCGGTCGTAGAGCCTCATCTTTAGCGCATTGTCATCGGTCAGAATGATCAGAATGGCACTTAGCAGTTGTGTCTGAAGCAGAGGGGTCGAAGCCCCTTTTATAGGCTTCCTACGGGCGCCCTGGACGTTGGGGGCGCCCCGATATAGCCGGTCAAACCTTATCCCCATGTCGACCTCTCCGTAACTGATAAAACCTTTGTCCAGGGCGCCTCGGACCTCCAGGGCACCCTCATGAGGGCTTATCTGTGTTTCGGACTCAAAACTGCAAATACAGCTTTGAACCCGGGCGCCCCGGACGCTCTGGGCGCCCCGCTTGACACCTATTCTGCCTTCAACACTTTACTGCCACTTTTTCTTCTTTAGCTTGGGCACCCCCATCATTGGGGGCACCCTGGATGCATGGGGGCGCCCCCACTACCGGGGGTGCCCTGCTTCAAGGCTTCCAGCGCCTGCTTTGTCTTCCAATCTTGGTACCTGCAAGATACACAACCACAAAGCACATATACATATAATATTAATCTTAAGGACTTGGTTCGGACTTCGGATCTCCACGAAACCCTAGGTCGAACCGGCACAAGTTCCCATCCCCGAGAACTCGCCTTTCGCCTACTCCTTTCAGGAGGTGATTGCCACTCAGTCCTTCGGGTGGACTTTTGCTTAACATCCGATACTTCCGGACCTCGAGACGCTCAAACCCTGACCCGTCTCTACTCCTGTCCTTAGTCATCGCTCAGCTAAGTTGCTCAGTCCCTTGGGCCAAGACATCATTCCCTAGCAGTCCTTCGCCAGGTGCCTAGCAGCCCTTTGCTAGGTCTTCGTTACCAAGCAGTACTTCGCCTGGTGCCTAGCAACCCTTCGCTAGGTCTTCGGTACCAAGCAGTCCTTCGCTTGGTGCCTAGCAGTCCTTCGCTAGGTCTTAGACTCCTAGCAGCCCTTCGCTAGGTGCCCAGCAGCCCTTCGCTAGATGCCCAGCAGCCCATCGCCAGGTCTTAGGGTTTCGATGCCTAGCAGTCCTTTGCAAGGTGCCCAGCAGCCCTTTGCCAGGTCTTAGGGTTTCGATGCCTAGCAGCCCTTCACTAGGTGCCCAGCAGCCCTTCGCCAGGTCTTAGGGTTTCGATGCCTAGATTGACTAGGACTTTTCTTCAACTTAGGTTACTTCTCCTTTGCTCCCCTTTGTCTGTTCAATGTATCACTGACTTAGGTATATTGTCAAACATTAAAACACTTAAAGGAGAACATTATTGATGCAACTTGCACCAACAATCTCCCCCTTTTTGATGTTTGTCAATAACTTAAGTTAGATTGGTTGAAGGGGCTAACTTACTATCCTTGAGATAAAAAAATAAAAAAATGATATAAGTTTTGAAACTATATTTTTTATCTTTGGGAGAAAATTTTTCTAATTTAAGCACACCTCTCCCCCTTTATCATACATCAAAAAATTTTAAGAAAATACTTGCACCAACAATGAAAATTTTTAGTTCTTTTTGAACATACTTAGTGCAAAATTTTTGAAAGCATTGCATTTTGAATGATATATTGCATTTTTTTGAAAAATACATAATTTTGGAAAAGATGCTATGTACTTTTGAAAGATTATTTAATTTTTTGAAAAACATAAGTACCTTTGAAAAATGTATTGAATTTTTTAAAAAATTAAGTACTTTTGGAAAATGCATAATTTTTGAAAGAATGCTATTTTGGAAAATATAAATATTATGCATATTTTGCAAGTACAAACTATTTTTGAAAAAGATGAGACTTTGAAAAATATAAGTAATTTTTGAAACATAATATTTTACTTGACTAGGTTTCTTTTCCAGTCTGACATAATCCTAGGAAACCTTGTTAACCATAAGGACATTTTCCTAAGTGTCCTGAAAATTCTTCAAACTCAAGTAAATATTAACAGAATTTTGCCAAAAAAAATGATAGTACTTTTGAAAATATATGCTAGTGGATTTTTAAAAATGTGTGAACTTTTGAAGACCCAATATTTTACTTGACTTGGTTTATCTTCCAGTCTGACACCATCCTGGGAAACCTTGTTGACTACAAGGACATTTCCTAAGTGTCCTGGAAATTCTCCAACCCAAGTAAACATTATTTCAAAAATAATTTCATAAGTCACACAAATTCTAACAAATAGAATAATAGTATTTTGAAAGACTTAGAATTTTAGCAAGATTTTGAAGATATGAAAACATGTTATTAAATAATTCTTTTAATTTGACCTCCCCCTAAACTTGACTCAGTCCTGGGAAGCTTGTTGACTACAAGTACTCTTCCTCTGAGTCTTAAGGTTTGATTCAGATTAAAAAGAAATATTTAACAAAAAAATGAATAATTACCAAAAAAAACTTTTCTAAAATTCTTCTTTTGACTCAGACTCTCCCTAAATTTGACACATCTTAGGAGTCCTTGAAGATCATGAAGTGGACCTTTCCTCTGTATCTTTAGGGTTTATCAAAGTCAAAGAAACAGGTAAATTTTTGAACATATAATTTTTACAACATAAACCCTTTTTGAAAACACAAGTAATAATGATTTAAAGCACAGTTTTCAAAAAGTATTTTTCAAATGATAGTAATGTTTAAAGTGCTGTTTTTGAAAACCATTTCAAAAAAAATGAAAAGCACTCCCCCTGTACCCGATACCGTTTGACTCTATCTAAGTGCCTTAAGGAACTTTAGTGTTGTCCTAAGAGGCTTGTGTCTAATTGTGTGAGTCAAACAATTTTCAAAAGAATATAATTTTTGAAAGCATATACTGTATTGGCAATCAACAAACATGAAATCCATACAAACATTATTATGTTGAAGCACTATTTTAAAAATATATTTTTAGAAAAATATTCTAGCAATTTTGAAAGATAATTTTGAAACATGCTTATCAATTCATTAGTCCTTAACATCTCACCCATTCTAGATGTATCAATACAGCAAGCATGGTTGCCTTATAGGTGTATTGTGAGATGCTTGAATCATTTTTATTAACTCTAAGATTTAATTGAAGCTTGTGTTAGATTTGAATTTGACAAGAAGTAACTTGAATTTGAATTTCAAAAATTGGCTTCCAGGTCTTGGCGAGGCACTAGGCCTTCTTTGGCCGTAGCCTTATTGGATCATCAACCCTTTCCTTGACAAAGCCTCTTAATGAAATTTCATTTTCAAAATTACTTTTTGAAAAATTCTGGTCTAACTAGTTTGGATCTTGGATCGGTAGCTTCGGCTAGTTTCACCAATCTAAAGAGACCAAGTAGAGTATACTTGACCTTATTAGTAGAGGCTTCCCTAACGTACTATCATCTCACCGCCACCCAATACTATGTTGTTCAAGTTTCAATTATTCTTTTTCCTATAGCCGTTCTAATATATGCATAAAATTTAAACATGAATGACATGTCATATATTTAAAAGAAATAGCAAATGCATGACATGGCAATTATGCATGATTCAAACAAGTCCAATCATTTTATTAAAGTTTCTAATGATGTACCAAATTCCCGATTTGATACATGTCGTGTGAACCCGTGAATATGTCAACCCACTTTGACATATTTAATGTTATTAATTTTAATTATTATAGTTTGGGTAAAATTTTATTTTAGTACAAGTTTAACTTGTTTAACGATTAGTTGAAGATTATATTGAATAAGGATTAACTAATTAAGAATTAATTGATGTTGAATTAATTGAATTTGAATTAATTAAGATTAAATTATTAATTAACTAACTTAATTTGAATTAAGTAAGATTAACATTAATTAGGATTTAATTTGAATTGAATTTAGATTTAATTTAAATTTAATTTAGATTTAATTTATTTATTTGATTTAATTTGAATTATTTGAGTTAATTCGAATTTAATTGAATTCGTTTGAATTAATTTGAATTTTATTAAATTTATTTGAATTAATTGAATTAATTTGAATTTAAGTTAATTTGAATTTAATTTAGATTTAATTTGAATTTAATTAAGATTTAATTTAAATTTAATTAAGATTTAATTTGAAGTTAATCTAATTTGAATTTAATTTAATTTAAATTTAATCTAATTTGAATTTAACATAATTTAAATTTAATTTATTTTAAATTTAATTTAATTTGAATTTAATTTAATTTGAATTTAATTTAATTTGAATTTAATTTAATTTGAATTTATTTTGATTTTAATTTACTTTGAATTTAATTTAATTTGAATATAATTTACTTTGAATTTAATTTAATTTGAATTTAATTTGATTTGAATTTGATTTAATTTGATTTTAATTTACTTTGAATTTAATTTAATTTGAATATAATTTAATTTGAATCTAATTTAATTTGAATTTAATTTAATTTGAATTTAATCTAATTTGAATTTAATTAGGATTTGATTTTAATTTAATTTGAATTTAATAAAGATTTATTGATAAGTATATACTGATTTATTAATAGTTGTGGGTTTAAATTCATCATTTTCATTATTTCGAAAATTTCTTCTTCATCTTTATCTATCTTTTCAAATTTTTCTAACAATTCGGATTTATTTGAACCTTTGTAATTTTTATTGACTATGACCCTAATCTTAGATAGTTCCATATCCTCCTCAGGATTAGATCTTTCAATATCCTCACAGTAAGTGGAGTAAAATGGGCAACTAGTTAATGTTTTGTAATAACTTACAAGATTATCTATAATTAAGTTATTATCTAGGTGAATTTTATCTTCAAGATTATCCTCAAAATTATCCTCAGACACATCTTCAATATTTTCAAGAAATTCAAAATTAATCTCTAGATTATCCTTAAGATTTTCAGAATTAATTTCTGGATTATCTTTAAGATTTTCAGAATTAATTTCTGGATAATCCTTAAGATTTTCAGAATTAATTTCTGGATCATCCATAAGATTTTCAGAATTAATTTCTGGATTAAATTTATTTGAATTAAAATTATCAGAAGTAACATTATCAGAATTTATTTTAGAAATCATTGTATTGATGTTCTGGATTAAATAGTTAATGTTGGATATTTCAGTCATATCTGTATTTTCTAATTTGACATGCAAAAAATTAATTTTACTATGCAGTAAATCTAATTTATCAGAAAAATTAACTAAATTATCACAAGGCAGTGCAGGAATTTGTAACATCTTTGGAACATAAATCTTGCGTACCTTCGCCGGACACTTATTTTTGTAGTGTCCGTATTTCTTGCATTTGAAGCATCGTACGTGATCTTTGTTTTTCCAGACTCCTGGCGCTAGTGTCTCCTTTGCCGCCGGTGGTGTAGATCGAATCATACGAGTAGGGCACTGATTTTTATAGTGCTCTCTCTCCCTACATGTGAAGCACGTGATATGAAATTTAAAAATAGACATTTAAATAAAATATACCTGATTCACCCCTGAGCTCTCCCTCAACTCCTAGCGTCGTTGCTCCGTCGGCGGTTAGTCCGGTGAAGAGTGGCTCGGCTCTGATACCAATTGTAGGACTGGTGCCTTCGATAGAGGGGGGGTGAATATCGACCATGAAAAACTCTCGCGGAAACTTCGTAGAAAAACTCGGATCGTTCTGAACTTAGAACGTTAGTAGCACAGCGGAAAAGTAAATAAACAAAATAAAAGCAATACACAAGGACACAGCGGGATTTATTTACTTGGTTCCCAACCCCCCAGGGTCAGTACGTCCAAGGCCTATGTACTCGGCGTGAGTCCACTATTGGTCTCCTTTCCAGAATTTCCGGAGGCGAAGAAAACCGGTCTTACAGTGTAGAAGTACAAGCACAAGTACAGAAAATTAAGTACGGAAAATTAAATGCAAACCGAACAAAACAAAGTTGAAGCCCAGCCGATCTGGACCTCCGAAGTGCCGCGCACTTCCTCCTGGAGCCTCCCGGTCGTAGAGACTCGTCTTTAGCGCGTTGTCGTCGATCAGAATGATCAGAATGACACTTATCAGTTGTGTCTGAAGCAGAGGGGTCGAAGCCCATTTTATAGGCTTCCTACGGGTGCCCTAGACGTTCGGGGCGCCCCGATATACCCGGTCAAACCTTATCCCCGCGTCGACCTCTCCGCAGCTGATAAAACCTTTGACCAGGGCACCCCGGACCTCCAGGGCGCCCTCATGAGGGCTTTTCTGTGTTTCGGACTCGAAACTGCAAATACAACTTTGAACCCGGGCGCCCCGCTTGACACCGATTCTGCCTTCAACACTTTACTGCAACTTTTTCTTCTTTAGCTTGGGCGCCCCCATCATTGGGGGCGCCCCCACTGTTGCGGGTGCCCTGCTTCAAGGCTTCTAGTGCCTACTTTGTCTTCCAATCTTGGTACCTGCAAGATACACAACCACAAAGCACATATACATATAATATTATTCTTAAGGACATGGTTCGGACTTCGGATCTCCACGAAACCCTAGGTCGAACCGGCACAAGTTCCCATCCCCGAGAACTCGCCTTTCACCTACTCCTTTCAGGAGACGATTGCCACTCAGTCCTTCGGGTGGACTTTTGCTTAGCTTCTGATACTTCTGGACCTCGAGACGCTCAAACCCTGACCCATCTCTACTCCTGTCCTTAGTCATCGCTCAGCTAAGTTGCTCAGTCCCTTGGGCCAAGACTTCATTCCCTAGCAGTCCTTCGCCAGGTGCCTAGCAGCCCTTCGCTAGGTCTTCGTTACCAAGTAGTCCTTCGCCTGGTGCCTAGCAATCCTTCGCCAGGTCTTCGGTACCAAGCAGTCCTTCGCTTGGTGCCTAGCAGTCCTTCACTAGGTCTTAGACTCCTAGCAGCCCTTCGCTAGGTGCCCAGCAGCCCGTCGTCAGGTCTTAGGGTTCCGATGCCTAGCAGTCCTTCGCTAGGTGCCCAGCAGCCCTTCGCCAGGTCTTAGGGTTTCGATGCCTAGTATCCCTTCGCTAGGTGCCCAGCAGCCCTTCGCCAAGTCTTAGGGTTTCGATGCCTAGATTGACTAGGACTTTTCTTCAACTTAGGTTACTTCTCCTTTGCTCCCATTTGTCTGTTCAATGTATCACTGACTTATGTATATTGTCAAATATTAAAACACTTAAAGGAGAACATCATTGATGCAACTTGCACCAACATGTACAACCTGCACACTCAACATACACATATAAGAATACAAGGGTAAACCTATCTTAAACCCTTTGCCCAAACATCAAAACACTTGCTCACTCTGGACCACAGATTGCCTCAACAATCTCCCCCTTTTTGATGTTTGGCAATACGTTCAAGTTAAGGAAAGAAAAATAGTAGGCAATAGCGAAAACCTTGCTAAAATAAACAACTGGACTTACGTTGCCAAGACTCCATCTTGGACTTACACTGCCAATGCATATGCAATGCAAAAATGGATCCTATCCCAAGGCATCCACACCTAACCCTCCAAGTTAGGAGTTTTCCACAAAATGGATTTTTTAAAGTTTCTCCCAAGCTCCCCCTACATTGGACTTACAAAGGCTTTTTATGAACATCTCCAAGGTTCCCCTTACGCCAAGAATGGAGCAACCATGCTCCCCCTTAATCTTAGCTCCCCCTTAACCTAGGGTTTCTAGCAAAGGAATGTTTGGTTTCCCAACTTAAACCCAACATTTCTCTCCCTTTGCCTAACATCAAAAAGACCCCAATAATATCTCAATTATTGGTTCTTTTAATCCCCAATGATCCTAAACACAGTGTACTAAACCCCCCATACACTTGTTTCTTATCATTTTGACCCAGAACTAGCTGCTGATATACAAATCAGCCCTGGGCAGTCGACTGCCCCCATGGCAGTCGACTGATACTCTGAATATCAGTTTTTTGGCCAATTTCATAATTGTGCCAGAAATTCCACAATTCTCTAAAAATTCTCAAATTTTGTGGAGAACATTATGGTACCTATACCTACTTGGGAAAAATACATTCCATAATGTATGTATCACCATTCCCATGTTTGACACAAAACCAAAAAAATTTCTATGAAAATCAAGGCAAACAAGGAGGCAACCTCCCCTTAACCTATGCCTTCTCCCAATTTTCATTTACCAAGGTCAAGTTCTACCCAACTTAACCCACTAACACCATGTTGAGATATACCCAACCAACACCCAAGTTCTTCCCCCTTTGACACTATCAATGGATTACCCCAAGCACCCTTTCCCTTAGTGCCAAAAAGAACTCAACAAACCCCAATCAAAGACCTAAAGGTTTGCAAGCACATTTGCTAGGATATACCCTATCCTAGAAAAATACGGTTTCATGACAAACAACAAACGTGATTGACTTTCGGTACAAACCTAAGATTCCTCAAAATTTTGGCACTTTGTATCAACTTTAAAATATACTCATGATTCCTTGTGTTTGCCAATTCTAACCATCATCAATTTACACAAGGAATTGTTCTCAACTCTCCCTTCATTATTTCTTAATCCTATATACCTTATGGAAAACTTCCATATCCTTTCATTCACCAAACATTTATCATTTAATATCATTCATTGAATTTCAACCCATAATATCAAATTATGACATAAAATCTCTCAATATAGCATAACATCTTCTTATGATTTTAATCTTGCAATTTCTGATAAGCTAATAGGCATTTTCACATTTAACCTAATGCATCAGTCGACTGCCCCTAGGCCAGTCGACTACGAAAACTTACAGAGAGTTTTCTGGGTTGAGATCAGTCGACTGCGCCCAGGGCAGTCGACTGATACCTGAATTTCAGATTTTTCAGCCAAATTTTAGAGATCCTTAAATAATTCTACAAATCTCCAAAAAATCTAAAATTTTGTGGGGAGATTTGTGAACCCTATATATGCTTGGGAAAATATGTTTCCAAATAAATATACTACAGATCCCAAGATTGACATGAAACTCAACTTATCCTAAATTCTATCAATTCAACTCATCCAAAAGTTCTAATTTAGGCCTCTCCTTGATGTATCCTCTCATTCCTGACCACAATACATGTATATCATTGAGTTATATGACATTTGCACACCAAAACCTAATTTTATTAGATATAACCCTATTTTTTATCTTTTCTCCATAATTTTCCTCTTAATGTGTCAATTCCCTAGGATTAAGACTTACCCAAGTCTTCCAATCCCTGTGGCACATTTCCTAGTCCACCTAGGTCGTCCTAGAGAAACCATCTATTGAGATCCATTTACCATGGACCCCAAAGGCTCATAGAGCTCCCTGATAGATACCATTTTATTGATTATTTTAATTACTAAAATCCATGTTTGACCCATGTTTTACTTGCTTAATTATGATTTTACCCTAGGTTTTAGGATTTCCTCTTATTTTGGACTTAATTGCAAATTTAAACATTTTTTGGATTATTTGGCCACTAATTTTCTGATATATTTTTGTAGGCATGAAAGGATCCTGGACTTAGAGCATATTGGGTCAAACTTGAGTCGGAAGTGAACTGGATCGAATTATCAAGCTTACGATTAATCCGGGCCATCCGATTCAAAAGCGGCTAGATCTGAGCCATCCGGGACAATCTGAAGCAATCTGAGCTAGGGTTAGGGTTGATCGAGCACTATGATCAAGATCTGAAGGTTTCATCCCAATCAGAGCTAAATCAACCGTTGGATCAAGCTCGGAGGGCTCTAGATCGTCCATTCAAAGATTAGGTTGATCTGGACCATCCGTTGCACATCTGGAGGATCCGAGCTACCACGAGGCAGATCCTAACACCAGATCATCATCATCAAAGTGTGGCTCAAATCATAGCAAGATCAGCCGTTGGATTTTCTCAATTAAATCTGAGCCGTCCATTGCTGATTACTTAAGGAAAAACACAGCCCAGCTTCTCCTCGTCGCGTCTCCGCCGCACTGTTCATCCTCTTCGTTTGTTCTTCTTTGTTTTCAGCTGGTTCTTCAATCCAAGGGGCGCGACCACTCTTTTTCTGCAATAGATCAAGTTCGAGGTCACTAGGGAGAGTAGTTTGTGGAGTTTCAGCTCGGAATTGGGCAAGAGCAGGGTTGTTTGAGGGTTTCGGCAGCTCTTCATTTGAAGGCTTCAATTTCGGTTTTGTCAAATTCTACATCAGTCCAAGCTATCTGGAGGGGTTCTCGGACAAGCTTGGATTATTCCCGTACCTTCGTTTCAATCAGACAAGGCTGAGTTGAAGAATTCGAATGGGTTTTCCTTCTTGAACAGATTTGAGCTCGATTCGACCGCAGATTCAGTTCCTCAGTGAATTGTTGAGCTTACGGGTTCGAGGCCAGCCCTTGCGTGACGAACAAGGAGACCTTGAGCTAATGGAGTGATTGGGGTTTAGATTTCTTAGTTAATTCATGTTTTTAGCTGTAATTTTCGAATTCTGCCGTGTTTGGCTTCTGTCTTCGTTTCAGATTGGTTAATCTCGTTTACTGCATTGTTCCAGCTGTAATTTAGCTTTAATTCTTCAAGTTAAGTAGTTTAGGAACTTGTTTAGTGATCCATTGAATTTAATTTAGTTCATTTCCTGTTTTTAGCTTGCGTATCAGTCCCGTATCAGCCCTGTTGTCTGTGTATCCTTTCTTTTCCTTTTGTATCAGTTTCTTATCTTAGCACTGAATTTCGTAGCTAGCTAGATTTAGTTTCCTCTTCTGAAGTCAGATTGTGGCTAGTCTCATTTTCCAGGTATTCGAATTCAATACCTGCATTTGATTTCAATTCATGCTTATCAAATTGGAAAATTCTGCAATTTCAGTTTTATATAAGCAAATGGTAATTGGTTGCTTCTGATTTTCATGTCCAGTAAACCTTGGTTCATTTCAAGTCTTCCTGCACTTAAATTAGTGATGCAAATTCGTTTTGAAAGTGATAATTTCAGCATTTGATCTGCTGTCACATTCCTGCATTCACTCAACACATCCTGTCTCCAATTTCTGCAATTTTGCCGCAAGGTTCTGCATCAGCTGTCTCCTCTTCATTGGCAGCTTGGTCTTTCAAGCTGAATTAATCAGCTACGAATTCCTGCATTTAAAGTTAGTTTTTGGCACAGCAACCTTCTCTATTAGGTGTACCAAGTTGTTGAATTCTGCAAGTTATGTCAAGTGGAAACTTGTTTTCATTCAAATGTTATTCATTCAAATTCCTGCACTTGATTCAATTTATGCGTATCAGTTCAATACCTGCAAGTTTCAGAATCCAATTCTGAATTTTTCATCTGTAAACCTAGCTTCTCTGAACCATTTCTGAACCCTAGATTAGAGAATCGATTTCAGCTTGTTTACTGCCCTACATCCCATATGATGCTGAATTTCTACAGCCGAATTCTAAAATCAGTCCAATTCTGAATTGTTGATGATCTCTGCTTTAATGCTCAGAATTTCTGCATTTCAATGCTGAATTGAGCTGATTTCCTGCGTGCCAATCATGCCTTTTGGTTTGTTCTTGATTGATCAGTAGCTAGCATTGAGTTCTTACAGTTTATGCACAGCATTCTACTTAAGCCTCATATTCCTAGCTGGATTGACAATTTATCTCGAAAATGGCAGTTCACAATCTTTGCAATTGACATCAGGTCTTGGCACACAAGTTTCTCCTTTGCGTATCAAGATTAATCCACTCCTTCCTTGTGTATCAAGATAGAGCTAGGGCATTGAGTAGTGTCAAGACAGATGAAGATTCAAGTGTTCTTTGAAGCTTGAATTCAATTAGAATCATATTCGGATGCGCTTAATTCTTTATGCATTGGTTGGTTTCCGCATTGAAATTAGTTTGTACTGAATTGTTTTAAGTTTGATTGCTAAATATTGTGGCTAGCTTTGGTTGAAGCTTGCTTATTTGCGAAAATTACCATGCACTGTTTTATTCCTTTGACTGGCTTTATTCCTTTGATTGGCAGTTATTCTGCATTTATATTAGATTGGTTTTCCAAACTAGGCTAAGTTGCCTTTAAGCTCCATTTGTTTAAGTTCATTGGTTGAATGAATTGGGTTAAGTGCCATAGCTAAGTTTCTTTCCATTTTATCTGATATTTCATTTCTGAATTGCAAACCAAACATCAAATCACATTCGAAACCCGAAAACACAAACGACACATAAACACAAGTTCGAATCAAACACGTCAACTAGCCCCGAGAAAAATACGACCTGTGGCCCCTTTACTACGTTTTCATATTTTGATTGCAAAAAGGGTTTCCAGCATTTTTATTCATATTTTAAATTCTGATGGTCCCACAATTCATGACAACTTTAACCTAGTATTTCGGGGCCATCAAATTTTTGGCGTCGTTGCCGGGGAAGCAACTAGTTGATTTGTTTGATTTTTGCTTGTATACTTTTGGACATATCATTGGGTTCTATTTTCTGTTGCTTATTCTTTTGTATACGGTTGCTGCCATTTTTCTTGTTTGTTTTGTGACAGGTTTGAAAGATCAAAATGTTTTCACCAGAGGACTATTCACAGCTCAAAGATGCACTGGTGGGGTTAAAAAATGTGTTTAAGCACTGGAATTCCCAACTAACACCCAACAGTGATTCATCTACTTACCAGCAGTCGTGTCCACAATTTCAGCAATCACATTCAAATTTTCATCGACCCAATCAGTTTTTTCAGCCACCATTACAACAATTCGAGCAACCACAGCAATTCCAACAATTTCAGCCAGATTTTCAGCCAAGTCTACCAATTTTCCAGCCACCAAATCAGAATGGGCAGCCCCAATTTTCAGTTTTTGAGCAACCAAATCAGTTTTGTCAGCCTCAATTTCAGCAACTACAACAATTCCTGCCACCACAACAATTCCAACAATTTCGGCAATAATTTCAGCATTTTAACCAAAATTTCCAGGAGCCTTTTGCAAGTTTTCAGCATGGACATAATCAATTCCAACCATTTTTCCAGCCCTCACAGCCCATTAATCAGAATTTCCAGCAACAAAACCAGAATTTTCAGCCCACTCAAATTGAGTTTTCACCACCACAATTTCAACCTCAGATCCAAGAATTTCAGGGCTATAATTTTCAGCAACCTCCACCAACTTGTGAGCCAAATTTTCAGCAATTTAATCAGCCTATTCAACCATTTTATCAACCCCCACAGTCTCAATTTCAACAAATGTTTCAACAAGGAATTCAAAACCTCGGAAGGCAAATGGAACAAGTGGCTAGTGATTTGAATCAGATAAAAGCCCAAAGATCAGAACAGTTATCTTCTCAAGCTGTTTATAATTCTAAGAGCCCCGGAGTTGATTTTATATCAGTTCAAGGTGACCCTAATGCATGGACAAGTCCTTCTTCAAGTAATCTTGCAAATTTGATAGAAGAAGAAGAAGAAGAAATCATCAAATATTGGGCACCTACAGCATGAATCCCTCCGGAGATTCCTACTCAAAATTCATTTTCAAATTTTTCAGCTCCAGAAGAAGAAACTGAAGCTCCACAGGACCATTCTAGACTTTTAATTTGTGATGATAGTATTATTGATGGTCCTAATTTTTCTAATGTTGTTGTTGCAGATATTACAGAAGAAGAATGCATAGGAGATGATTCCATAGGTGTAGGGGATTGCACTAAGCCCCAGGAACCACCACAGTTGACTGGTACATTAGAAGATTCAAAGGAGGAACCAGAAAGTGTAGGGACTTGCATGGTGGAAGCAAGCACCCAAGGATCACCTGCTTTAGTTGAGTGCCCACCAGAGTCTGAGGCTGAAGAGGAGCATGTACTTGACCAGGAGGAGGCCATAGATACATCTACTCTTGTAGAACCTCCAGGTATTCTCCAGCACGCTCAGGTAAGTATTTCTCCTCTTTGTTCAGAAAAATTCAGCGAGGTACCTAGTACTGACTTTATTGATTCTGATGAATTTATTGATATACCTTGTGTAGAGATTGTTTGTGAAAATCCAATAGAGGTACCAAATATTGATTTCCTTGGTCATCATGCATTACCTGATACATCTCTTGTAGATATGGGTTGTGAAATAATTTTAGAGGCACCCATAATTGATGTTGTTTGTTATGATGAATATCTTGATACATCTTTTGTGGATATGGATAGTGAAAAAATTTTAGAAGTGCCTGAAATGGATGTTATTTATTTTGATGAATCTCTTGCTATATCTTATGCTGAGGTTGAATGTGAGAAACTTATGGAAATATCTGAGATTGATTTGATTGGCTGTGACATATTACTTGATACACCCTTGATGGAAAATAATTGTGAAATTTCTATTGATGAGCCAGAAATTGATTTCTTTATTTGTGATGAGTATCTGGATCCAAATTTTGTAGGAAATGATTTTCAAATTTTCATTGAGGTACCAGAATTTGATTTAATTGGATATGATGCAGTTTTGGATTCATTTCATGCAGAGACTGAATTTATATCATTTCTTTCTGACCCTGAACACTTGAGAGAGGTATTACATTGTTTTGCAGGGTCCAAAAGACTTCAGGAGTGGGTACTCCAACTGAACAGACTTCAACCTCCTGGAAGGACTTCTGAAAGGCATCAAGAAGGAGGAGAAGATCTTACTTTAATCCAAAGCACTCCATTCCTTCAATGGATTTTGAATCTAAATCACCTTCGGCCACCGGAGCAAATTTTTGTAAAGTTCAAGTGTGGGGGAGTCCTAATTCTCTCAGCCACTCATGTTCCTCCACTACCACGATGGAGGCTACTTCTGGATAGGCTCCGTCCACCAGAATAAAGGGGAGATTGTTCTTTCTTGCATTTTCTTTTATTACATGTTTCATTTTTTATGCTTTTTAAAAGTAGAATTTTCTTTTAAATTGAGTCCTTGTCAATAAAAGCATGTTAGTTCTCTTGTGTAACGACCCGGCCCATTTGGCGGCCCATTTGGCGGTCTCGACCGTCGACCGTCGACCGTGCCGTTACCAATACTAGGTCTTCCCACTCCTGGGCGTGGATTTTTGCCTTCCCAGGATTCGAACTCTAGACCCAGGCTTAAATCTAGTTCTTTGTGAATCCTGAATACCAATTGAGCTATAGCTCAATTGGTATTCAGGATTCACAAAGAACTAGATTTAAGCCTGGGTCTAGAGTTCGAATCCTGGGAAGGCAAAAATCCACGCCCAGGAGTGGGAAGACCTAGTATTGGTAACGGCACGGTCGACGGTCGACGGTCGAGACCGCCAAATGGGCCGCCAAATGGGCCGGGTCGTTACATCTTGGAAGTTTGTTTCTTACATGAGTAGAAATAAATGTATCCCTCTAGGTTATTCCATAGAATTTTAGAGTCTTTTGAAAAATAAATTAAATTTGGTTGTTAAAACTTAGGGTTTGAGCTAATGGATGAAATCTTGGATGCTTGAGTACTACTTGTTTTAGATTCTTAATTGAGGACTTGGGATGAATTATTTTTACATAGTGAGAATTAGCCTTACTTTTGTGATACGCATATGTCATTGTGCTCTAGAACTTGCTTAGGTTCTTTCAAAACCATATTTTAATGATTGGGTCACATCTATAGAGGCTAATCACTTTGTTTACCTTTCCATATCAATTTTGACAAAAATCATGTTCATTCCATTTTTCTTTACTTATTTCTTACTCTTACCTTCACTTTTCTTTGGACTTGTTGTTTGAAATGTTTCTAATGCTATTTTGCCCGAGACGGACAAAGATTTAAGTGTGGGGGAGTGACTAATGTTTTGGATGTATTTCATGTCAAAAAAAAAGAAAATTTTTTTTGTGAAATTGAAGCCAAAGGTGCCAAGTGAGTGAGTTGGTACCAAAAATGAGCAAGAAGAAGTGGAATTGAAGCATCTAGAGTTTTCATCATCAATTGAAGATCCAAGTAGCGTGCAAAAAGAAGAAAAAAAAATCTGCAATGGAAGACAAAAGTTTAGCACGCAAATGAAGAGAAGGAAAAAAAATTTGTGCCAAAGAGATTGTTGTGAAGCATGGTTGGATCAAGAATGGGGAAGTAGGAGTTATGGAAGCAAAAATCAGAAATCTGAGCCAAAGTAGAAGGAAGAGGCCAAGTAGAGTAACAAGAATTGGAATTCCAAGAAGAGCATATTAATTCAATAGCAGTAGACTGCAATGGTGTCCCCTGCCACTTATCATTTGGGCAGTTAGCTTCTTTTAGCTGCTGCAAGGAGGTTTCTGAAAATTATTGAATGTAAATGCAATGCAGTGTATCAACATTGGAGCTAAATTGAGGCTGATCAGAAGCTGAGCACAGCTGGAAAAATCTGATCCATTGCAGAAAAATTCTGTGCCAAAAATAATTTGTGCAGAGCACAATCCGAAATTACAGTTGAACTGATTGAATCAAAACTGAGTTGAAATGCAAGGGCTGCTTACAAAGGTTAAGCTGGACAGATCAGAGTAAAGGCTGCTGGGATATTTGTCAGAACAGAAAAAGAAAGAAAAATATTGCAGATCAGAAACTTCCAAGTGGGCAATTCAAATTCTCCACTATCATTTGATGCAAGTACTCTTGATGTTAATTGTTTGAGAAACCAGATTATTGATTTTGCAATGAAAATATCATGAGCTGGAATTAGAAATAGAAAAAAAAAAAAGCAAATTGAAGATTGGTGCCAACTTGAAGTGAGTGTATAAAAAGGGGGTTGCAAGAGTTAGAGAAGGTAATATTTGGAACATCAAATTTTTGTCCCTAATTGTTATTGGATATCTCAAGTTTTGTTGATATGAACTCTGATACTAGCTGGTCCGAAATGTTCCAAATGAAGTTTGACTCCATCAATAGGTTTGAAGAAAAAAAAATAGTTTGGGTAAAAAAAAAAAATCTGTGAGTTCCTCTACTTAGCTCCATTTAAGGTCTCCAGTTCATAACAGAAGTTTCAAAGCTGAATTGCAATGGAAGCCTGAACAAAAAGAAGACGGGCTGAGGTAGAAGAAATGGTTTCAAACACAAACAGATTTAGAAGAAAAAGAGAAACAAAAACAAGGGTGGCACGCAAATGGAATGTTGGTACCATGAAAACAAGTGAAGTTTTTTTCATCATCCGAATCAAGCCTAGCTTTATTCCATTTCATTTCTGACCTTACAAGAAAGAAAGAAAGAAGAAAAAGAAGAATCAGAAAAGAGAAGAAA
Source organism: Boesenbergia rotunda (assembly GCA_024364735.1). Classification (NCBI taxonomy): domain Eukaryota; kingdom Viridiplantae; phylum Streptophyta; class Magnoliopsida; order Zingiberales; family Zingiberaceae; genus Boesenbergia; species Boesenbergia rotunda. The sequence goes on from JAGFNQ010004694.1 coordinate 43,636, forward strand.
GAAAAATGACACACAAGAGCAAAGTTGGCACATTGAGATCAAATGGAGTTCTCTTCACCCAAATCAAAGGAATTATTCAAATTGGACTTCACCACACTTTTGAAATCACGTAAAAAGTGCATTGGAAACATTCTTGAGCAACCAAGTCCTCCACTCCATCAAAATTTTTCCATTTTCTTGACTTTTATTCCATTTCTCACCATTTTCCATGTTTTCATTTGCTTTTGTAGATATTGATCCTAATCATGAATAATGGTGGAGATTAGACAATAAGCAAGCCTATGGTAGTGCAAGAAGCATATGTGTTTGAGTGAGCTCCACTTCCATCATCAACTTAGAACTTAAGGAGAGAGCCACCAAAACTTCCCTTGAAAGGCTTAGTGAGTTAAATTCATCTCAATGACTCATGATGGATGAAAAGGCTAAGTTGTTGATTTAAGGACAAGACACTAATCTATAGAGCTTAGATTTATGAGAATTGACAACCTTAAGTAATTTCTTTTCATTTGCTTCTAATTATGCTTAAGAAAATCTAGGGGATACATAGTTAGTAGTTTCGCGAGACGCTCAAGGTTAAGTGTGGGGGAGTTGATAGATACCATTTTATTGATTATTTTAATTGCTAAAATCCATGTTTGACCCATGTTTTACTTGCTTAATTATGATTTTACCCTAGGTTTTAGGATTTCCTCTTATTTTGGACTTAATTGCAAATTTACACATTTTTTTGGATTATTTGGCCACTAATTTTCTGATATATTTTTGTAGGCATGAAAGGATCCTGGACTTAGAGCATATTGGGTCAAACTTGAGTCAGAAGTGAACCGGATCGAATATCAAGCTTACGATTAATCTGGGCCGTCCGATTCAAAAGCGGCTAGATCTGAGCCATCCGGGACAATCTGAAGCAATCCGAGCTAGGGTTAGGGTTGATCGAGCACTGTGATCAAGATCTGAAGGTTTCATCCCAATCAGATCTAAATCAACCGTTGGATCAAGCTCGGAGGGCTCTAGATCGTCCATTCAAAGATTAGGTTGATCTGGACCATCCGTTGCACATCTAGAGGATCCGAGCTACCACGAGGTAGATCCTGACCCCAGATCATCATCATCAATGTTTGGCTCAAATCATAGTAAGATCAGCCGTTGGATTTTCTCAATTAAATCTGAGCCGTCCATTGCTGATTACTTAAGGAAAAACACAGCCCAGCTTCTCCTCGTCGCGTCTCCGCCGCACTGTTCATCCTCTTCGTTTGTTCTTCTTTGTTTTCAGCTGGTTCTTCAATCCAAGGGGCGCGACCACCCTTTTTCTGCATTAGATCAAGTTCGAGGTCACTAGGGAGAGTAGTTTGTGGAGTTTCAGCTTGGAATTGGGCAAGAGCAGGGTTGTTTGAGGGTTTCGGCAGCTTTGCATTTGAAGGCTTCAATTTCGATTTTGTCAAATTCTACATCAGTCCAAGCTATCTGGAGGGGTTCTCGGACAAGCTTGGATCATTCCCGCACCTTCGTTTCAATCAGACAAGGCTGAGTTGAAGAATTCGAATGGGTTTTCCTTCTTGAACAGATTTGAGCTCGATTCGACCGCAGATTCAGTTCCTCAGTGAATTGCTAAGCTTACGGGTTCGAGGCCAGCCCGTGCGTGACGAACAAGGAGACCTTGAGCTAATGGAGTGATTGGGGTTTAGATTTCTTAGTTAATTCATGTTTTTAGCTGTAATTTTCGAATTCTGCCGTGTTTGGTTTCTGTCTTCGTTTCAGATTGGTTAATCTCGTTTACTGCATTGTTCCAGCTGTAATTTAGCTTTAATTCTTCAAGTTAAGAAGTTTAGGAACTTGTTTAGTGATCCATTGAATTTAATTTAGTTCATTTCCTGTTTTTAGCTTGCGTATCAGTCCCGTATCAGCCCTGTTGTCTGCGTATCCTTTCTTTTCCTTTTGTATCAGTTTCTTATCTTAGCTCTGAATTTCGTAGCTAGCTAGATTTAGTTTCCTCTTCTGAAGTCAGATTGTGGCTAGTCTCATTTACCAGGTATTCGAATTCAATACCTGCATTTGATTTCAATTCATGCGTATCAAATTGGAAAATTCTGCAATTTCAGTTTTGTATAAGCAAATGGTAATTGGTAGCTTCTGATTTTCATGTCCAGTAAACCTTGGTTCATTTCAAGTCTTCCTGCACTTAAATTAGTGATGCAAATTCATTTTGAAAGTGATAATTTCAGCATTTGATCTGCTGTCACATTCCTGCATTCACTCAATGTAAAATACGGGGGAAAAATAAATAAATAAATAAATATTTACGGGGATAAATAGGCGTAAGATGGACTATTTATAAATTATTTAAGGAAAAATATACTTTTAGTTAGAATATATATATATATATATATATATATATAAAAGGAAAAGTATATATATATACATTAATTCCTTTTTGTTATACCTAGCCCGTGCCCTAGCAAACCATTTCGCCGACTCTTGCTTTTCGCTCGACGACGCACGATGTCTCTCCCTTGTGCACCGTCGGCGTCGTCGCCCGCCTTGCCACCGATAAACTCTCTCCATCCCCTCCACGTCTTCCGGTCGTCACTTGCTCCCTCAAGGTATCGTGAGTCTCGCTTCTCTCGATCTCCATCCGATATTGCTCTCTCCCGATCCTAGCTACTATCGGCCCTTCTATGGCACGAGATGGCATATGCAATCTTCCTATCTTTGATCGACATTTCTTCATCGCCAGATTGCTTGAGCGAGCTGTGGTAGCGGTCGTGTGATTTCTGAACGCCGGATCGGGTGTAAGGGAGTTTTGCAGGCTCCCAATTTAGGTAAAGTCTATCTCGGTTCAATGTTCTCCTTGGATGAGTTGTGTTTCGATTTTGGATGGTGGATTAACAATCAAATCTGATTTTGGATAGTTCTATATTGGAGATTTGATTGTGTTTGAATTTTTGGCTGTTCTGTTTTGTTGGTTTTGCCTTAGTTTCGATTTTGGATGGAGTTCATGATGGGATTGATTCAAGGCAGTAGGGATATGCTCTGATTTTGGATCGTAACACCTATTCGCTGGATTTGTGTCTCTTCTTGGCAGAGATATGCTATCTGTGTAGGAAGTGGATCAAGGATTGAGAATCAGCTTTTCTGCGGGTATTGATTTGGTAGGTTGGGGCTCTAAACAAGCGATTGAGGTAAGAGTAGTTGTATTTTTTTGTAATTGATTAATGGATGATGATATTAGTATCCTTGGATTTCTGTTTGGGATTGGATTCATGGAGCTGTAAGTGGAATAGGTTGCTGTTCTTCAAGATTGGAAAACTTTTGTGTCTTCGAATTTTGATTTGATCCGTGACTAGTTTGGGGTTGAGCTTGTGTTTCGTTTCCGTTCAGTTTTGATGTTGTCAGATCGATCAGTGTGGATCAGTGTCCTTTTGTTTCAAATTGAAGTTGGAATTAGTCCAAATGTCTTGATGATGCTATTGAGTTGAGTTAGCTGTTGGGTACTGTGGATTTGTGTTGATAGGATCATTATGAGAATTTATCACTGCTCGAACAGATTTTAGATATTAGCATTGATTTGGTGACACTAATTGATAATGGATTGAGTTTGATCTTGGGTGTATAGGATTGATCGATTGTGGTTCGGGCAACAGCTCTACTTGGGATTACTTCTGGGTTGGATTTGTATTGGTAATATGAAAAATAGGGAGTATACCTTTGGAGATTGGGGTATGTTGTGATTGATCATTAGGATTAGGATTAGGATGATCCTAATGAAGTTGTGTTATAGTAGCTATTTGGTATTTGTGTAAATAGCTAAATAATCATGCTTTTGATACAGGACTCTGGCTGGGTTACTCCGTGTGGTCGTGCGGCTTCATTCTCTATACGGACTACTCCTACATTATGGCGGGTAGCCTTTGACTTATCTTTTAGATATTGTAATATTGCTATGCATGGTTGGTTATAGATAGCAGTATGATTATACGCTAGCCTTGGTTATTATGCCTGTCCTGGATACTTGTTAGTTATCCCTGAGTTATTATGCCTGTCCTGGATACTTGTTAGTTATCCCTGAGTTATTATGCTTGT
>JAGFNQ010004694.1:53503-125035 GCA_024364735.1 Boesenbergia rotunda
TGTTTTAATGCCATGCTAGAAGATAGAAAAAAAAAAGTATGATTAATTATTACGTAACCCCGCCCCGAGAGTAGATATAAGGGCGGGCGTTACAATCTCCTTCTTTTCACCACTCTTAAGCCAGCATATAGGAGATCTGCATTTCCTTCCGTATAGTGCTTCGTACGGTGCCATCCCGAGAGTAGCCTGATAACTGTTGTTATAAGCAAACTCTACCAGGCTCAGGTATCGACACCAGCTTCCCTTGAAGTCCAAGGCACAAGCTCGTAACATGTCCTCTAATATCTGATTCACTCTTTCAGTCTGCCCGTCAGTCTGGGGGTGAAAGGCCGTACTGAATTTCAGCTTCGTGCCAAGAGCCTTCTGCACATGTCCCCAAAAATCTAAAGTAAATCGACATCCCGATCAGAGATAATGGTCTTGGGAACCCCGTGTAGTCGGACAATTTGCTTGACGTACAGTTGAGCCAACTGCTCTACTGAGTAGGTTATCCTGATCATAGCCAGAAAATGGGCAGACTTGGTTAGCCTGTCCACAATAACCCATATACCATCATATCCGTTCGTTGTTCTAGGCAGCCCTGAGATGAAATCCATAGAGATGTCTTCCCATTTCCACTCGGGGATCGGCAGAGATTGCAGAACTCCTCCAGGCCTCTAGTATTCTGCTTTGACCCTCTGGCAGGTCAAACACATACTGATATAGTGGGCTACATCTCGCTTCATACCGGACCACCAAAACTTGCTCTTCAGATTTTGATACATCTTGGTAGACCCAGGATGCATCGCATAAGACGTTCCGTGAGCTTCCTCGAGGATTCTTGTCCGTAAGTCAGAGTCATCGGGAACACATAATCGATCCCAAAGATATAAGACTCCGCTGTCTGAAATCCGAAATCCATCGTCCTTGCCTTCGAGAACCTCTTGCCTGATCCTCTGAAGGCTCGGATCATGATTCTTCTTTTCCAGAATATCGTCGAATAATGTCGGTGCAATCATCATGGTGGATAACTGTCCTGATATGATTTCAATCCCATAATTCATAATTTCTTCCCCTAGGGGTTGTGACAAAGCTGATAAAGACATCAAAGCAGCACATGATTTCCTACTGAGTGCATCGGCTACCATGTTGGCTTTCCCCGGATGGTACAGGATCTCACAGTCATAATCCTTGACCAATTTGAGCCATCTGCGCTGTCTCATATTCAGATCTTTCTGGGTGAAGAAATATTACAGACTCTGGTGATCTGTATAAACTTTACACTGAGTTCCATATAGATAGTGCCTCCATATTTTCAGCGCAAAGACCACCGCTGCTAGTTCTAAGTCATGGGTAGGATAATTCCTTTCATGTTCCTTGAGTTGCCTAGAGGCATAGGCAATCACCTTCCCATTTTGCATAAGCACAGCTCCGAGTCCCAGTTTGGATGCGTCGCTGTACATATTGAAACCCGTATCGCTTTCTGGAAGAGTCAATATCGGAGCGCTAGTCAGCCTCCTTTTCAGTTCAGTAAAGCTCTTCTCACATTCATCGGTCCATACATATTTCTTGTCTTTCTTAGTAAGAGTTGTCATAGGGGTTGCAATCCGAGAGAAGTCCTCTACGAATTTTCTGTAATAGCCTGCTAGTCCGAGGAAACTTCTGATTTCGCTGGCATTCTTGGGTCTGGTCCAGTTACTCACAGCTTCGATTTTAATTGGGTCCACCATTATTCCTTCCATGGAGATAACATGTCCCAAGAATGATACTTGATCGAGCCAGAACTCGCATTTGGAAAATTTAGCATACAGTTGTTTCTTCTGAAGAATCTGTAGTACTATACTCAGGTGTTCATCATGTTCTTCAGGAGTTCTCGAATATATAAGGATATCGTCGATAAAGACGATCACAAATCTGTCGAGGAATGCCGAGAATACCCGATTCATTAAGTCCATAAACATAGCTGGAGCATTGGTAACTCCAAATGGCATAACTACGAACTCATAATGTCCGTATCTGGTTCGGAAAGCCGTCTTCGGTATATATCCTCCTTTTTCACCCTGACTTGGTGATAACCAGATCTCAGGTCAATTTTAGAGAAAACCGTGGCTCCCTTCAGTTCATCGAACAGGTCATCTATCCTGGGTAGAGGGTACCTAACATCGTGCATACATGATTTAGGTTTGAACTTCAGCAAATTACTTTACTATAATGTTCTTACCTGTTCTTGATAGTCACGTTGTTCAACGTCCGATAGTCGATACACATTCGCATCGACCCATCCTTCTTTTTCACGAACAGTACGGGAGCTCCCTAGGGAGAATGACTAGGGCGGATGAGTCCCATGTCAAGCAGCTCCTGTAACTGTCCCTGTAATTCTTTTAATTCCGTCGGCGCCATACGGTACGGTGCTTTAGAAATGGGGTTAGTACCAGGAATCAATTCAATTGCAAATACTATATCTCTTTCAGGTGCTAACCCTGGTAAGTCATCGGGAAATACCTCTGGGTAATTGCATACGACTTTGACGTCTTCTAGCTTCGGGCCCTCTGTAGGACTGGTATCAACCACATGAGCTAGAAACCCAGAGCATCCATTTTCCAACATCTTCCTTGCTTTCAGAGCCGATAAGAATTTGCTTGTCCTCTTCTTCGGCTCTCCGATAAATTCAAATAGAATTCCCGCCTCAGGTCGGAAGATAACCTTTCATTTACGACACTCATTAGAGGCGCCGTATTTGTTCAAGAAATCCATGCCCAATATCACATCATAATCTGGCATATCAAGTACTATCAGGTCGCAGTAGATTTCCCTATCTGCGATTCTGATCGGTGCGGTACGTAGCATTTGGGTAGAGGGCATCACCTCACCCGAGGGCAGTGTTGTCAGAAATTTACAGTCTAAATCTTGCAGTGACATATCATTTCTTTTGGCATATTGCATAGAGATAAACGAATGTGTTGCCCCAGTGTCAAATAAAGCAGTAGCATACTGACTATAAATAAATATCTGACCTGTGACAACAGTGGAGGCAGTCGCCAAGTCTTCCTTCGTAAGAGAGAAAACCCTGGCGTTTGTCGTGGCAGGCGGGGCCTCTAATCTCCCCTGGCATATATGAGTACCATCTATAGCTGCCTGCATCTGGTGTAACTGGGGATGAGCACCTTTGTACTGAGCATGCTGCTGCTGAGGTGCTTTGGCTGCAGTAGGACACTCTCCGGCCATGTGTCCTTCCTTTCCGCAGGTGAAGCATCTCCTGGCGCCCAAGAGACATGTCCCGAGGTGCATCTTCCCACAAGTGGTGCACGGAGGGTACTTAGGTTTCTTGCCTGCTGGACCACTGGCAGATTTATTTCATGGCTTCCTCTTTCCGTTGTGGTTCTTTTTCCAGTGGGGGTTGCTATTCTGAGGTTTCTGACCTCCCGACTGACTCTGATTCTTGCTGGCGGTCAGTGCTTGGTTCTGCTGGTTAATATTCTTCAGATAATGCTCGGTAATAAGGGCGCTGCTGAACAGCTCCTCTGCAGTCTGTGGCCTATTAACGCCGCCGGCTACATTCAGAGCTATCTCGGGCCTGAGCATCTTGAGCATTAATCTGACCCTTTCTTTCTCTGTACTGACCAGCTCCGGACATAATCGTGCCAGTCGGTTGAATTGCTTAACGGCATCGTTGACTAAGAGATTTCCCTGCCGGAATTCGGTGAACTCATCAAAATGCCTGTTTGTGACTCGCATATTAAAGAATTCCTCTAGAAATTTGGACTCCAAGTCCTTCTACTTCATCTGGTCCACTGACCTTCTAGCTTTTACCCGTTCCCACCACATCCTGGCGTCGCCAGTGAGGCAGAACGAGACACATTTAATTTTCTCATGCTCGAGCCAGTCTAATAATTCCACTGTGCTCTCAACTGTCTTGAGCCAGGCCTGGGCGTCCCAGGGCTCGCAGGTGCCGGAGAACTTTTCCAGCTTCAGTCTCTGCCACTGAATCAGATAGGCCTCCAGTCGGACTCCTCTGGCCGGAGTGTCCGGGGGTGCCTGCGCAGTTGGAGGCTCAGTGGGTATCACATTCTGACTTCCCTGCGGGGTTGCAGTGTTCGCCTGCTGGGTCATCAGAGTGTTTATTATCTGCTGTTGTTCAGTGACTTGGCGCTGTAGGTCTGTGATCACCTACATCATATCGGGTGGGGGTGCGGTCTCATTACCCCGATTGCTACGTCTTCTTGTCATATCTATCATACAGGTGATAAATAAACTAACATAAGAATTAACACTACTTTCACTTGTTATGCAAGCATAAATCATCTCTATATAATCATTACTGTACATGAAATAAAGTAAAGCGAGGTTAGGATCTCTTACTTAGAAGCGGCAGGATAAAGCTTGATGTGTGTGTAGTGGAGGGGAAACCTGCTCTGATACCAACTTGTAACGCCCGTCCTTATATCTACTCTCGGGGCGGGGTTACGTACAATCAATCATATAATTTTAAAATAAAATAAATAAAAAAACAAAAATGCAAGGACTAAGTACTGAGCATGCTTGTTTAAAACAATCAAGTGATATTTACAAGTGCTAAGCATACTAGTCAGTGCATGCCAATCAGATATCATGCTTTAATGATTAGAACATGGTAGGTGCATAGCAAGTTCAATAACACATAAATCATGTTAGTGAGGTTATACATTCCATTGCAAGGCATCATGAAATCACATCCTAGAACATCATTTAGAAGCATAGTTATAGGTTTCCATGCATAATAACAGTTCATAAGATTGAGTCTAAAGGAAGTTTAGAACATCATGTGAAATATCTTAATCAAGAGTTATCCTATAACATGATAGGTTCACAAGTAGTTCAACTCACAATATAATCAAACATAATCGAGTATAAGAGTAATCCAAGTGTAATCACTAACATTCAAGAGTATCAACCCTAATCACTAACATTCATTATCAAGGAAACATCAACATAAGCATAGTAAAGTAGATATAAAAATCTTTCTTTCCCGAGCCACCACCCCACACATCTTCAGCCCTCCTGCCTCTTCCTTTAGTTTAAGTGTCCATTACCCTTATCTGCAGCATAAGACAACACATAAACTAGTAAGCACAAATGCTTAGTAAGGATCCTGTCCTACTCACAAAATCCATACGGAAGAATACAACATGTACACATAATGAATCATAAGCATGAGTTTATCATAGCATACTAAACATCAAAGTTTCTAAGCAAGCAGTATAAGGTATCTTAAGCATACCCTTCACATATAATAAATGTTTTCAAAACAATTCCATAAAGGTATTACTTAAAAATACTTTAACATCATATAGGGGCCCAGTTGTGTACCACATCAAGCGCCTTCCCTAATGAATTGGGGTAGCGAGCCACCAACCCATTAGAGCAGGACCCTTCCGTCCTACCGGAGCCATGACCTTCAGTTAACATGTACCCCGGATTTGTTTAACGACCCCCTTCCGAGTCGGGTACACAACTTTCAAAGTAAAATACTTATCATGCTTTTACATATATGCTAAGGAGTACTCCAAATCCACTCTCAAGGGACACACCACTCTTCAAGGGTGCTCATGATCCCATAGGGACACACCACACAACATAAGGGGTGCTCTTGATCCCATACTTAGTGGAGTATCCTTTCAAGCATATTAACATACACATCACATGCAATTCATAAGGGTGCCCCATGGGCTACAAGACATGCTCATACATACATCATATTTCAACCACTTAAACATACTTTATATATGACAAGATTGGTCACATAAATTATATTCATATCATAGGAAGTGGTAGCATGCTTCATGGGTTAATTTAATTCTTCCCAACCCTAATGTTTCATGCATGGCCGAAAGTTACATGCTAGGGAAAGTTAAGTTCTCCAATCAAGCATTCCATTTAAACATTTATACAAACACCATGTATACACTATCATGCAATACACTAAGCATAGAATACATCATAGGATAATCATACAACCCTAAACCCTAATTCTTGATGCCTTGGCCGAAAGTGTAGGGTAGGGAAAAGTTGGGTTTTTGAAACCAAACATTTATACAAACACCTTGTATACACTATCATGCAATACACTAAGCATAGGATACAAATTCTTCTTGCCTTGGCCGAAAGTGTAGGGTGTTCAACCCTAGTTTTTGTCATCACAACATGAAGGGAAAACAACATATATATATACCCTAAGTCGCAAAGGGTCTCCTCATGCATCAAGGAGTAGCCAAGGCCTCCCCCTTAGGGGTGGCGGAAACTTGCACAAGGGATAACTCCCATTTTCGAGAAAAGAAGAAGAAGAAGGAATCATGCAACAACAATTACACTGCAGGCGAGGGAATACTTACATCCTTTTGCTTGAAATTCACCTTCTCTAAATCCTTAGGGTACCCTTGGTTGAAGGAGGGGTGAGAGTTCCCCTTGCTAGAACTTCTCTAGGACCCTTGGCCCTAGTAGAGGGCAAGATCCTTGGATGGGGTCTTCTTCCTTCCAATTCCCTAGGGTTAGAACCCTAGGGTGTATTTTCGAAAAATGAAAAGGAGAAGAGACTTCTAGGTTTCGGTGCGGAGAGTGGCGAAGAAGAAGAATGGAAGTTCTTTCTCCCTCTCTCTCCCTCCTCTCTTATTTATACTATTCTCATGAAGGGACATGTCTCTTCACTTCCCTAGCTTTAACTAGCACGTTTCTTATTCCCTCAACACGAAACACCCTTGGTGCATTGGTTAAGACATGGTTAGTGTAACTAGGAGGTTCAAGGTTCGATCCTTGCTTCCTCCTTTCTACACTTTCTTTTTATCACATTTTGCACTAATCCACATCAAAGCCCATTAAGCCAAGCCCATCATGACATTTCATAATAATGTTTCATGAATTCATAACATTACATATGGGAAAAAATTGGGGTGTTACATATTTGGTTTGTATCATTGGGTTTGAACCGTTTGGTATTTATGTTATAGATTGGATTCTCAAGGTCTAAAACATAGAGTCCATTCATAAGTGGTGCATTACAATAGAACATGTCATTTAACATTATAGAACAACATTTGTCCTTTATGATAAATGAAAAGTCTTTCTTGTCCAAACATGATACTGAAATTATGTTCTTAGTCAATGCAGGTACATAAAAGCACTCCTCTAGTTCTAAGATATGCCCAGTGGGCAAAGACAAGGAATAAGTTCCTATTGCTATGGCAGCGACTCTTGCTCCATTGCCTGCTCGTAGGTCTACTTCGCCCTTTGTCAATGATCTAGCTCTTTGAAGGCCCTGCACATTAGTACAAATGTGAGACGCACATCCGGTATCTAATACCCAAGATGAAGAGATAGATAGATTGACTTCTATAACAAAAATACCTGAGGCAGAAGTCTCACTTCTTTTCTTCTTTACTTCCTCCAGGTAATATTTGCAGTTCCTCTTCCAATGTCCGGTCTCACCACAGTGGAAGCAGGTCCCTTCCTTAGGCACCTTATCTTTAGCCTTGGATGTAGTAGAGTTGGCCATGCCTTTGGCTTGGGTCTTACCCTTGCCTTTAGGCTTCCATTTGCCTTTGCCCTTCTGTACCATCAGTACATTACTGGTTTTGGTTTTCTTGAGATTAGGTTCAGCAGTTCTTAACATGCTGAGCATCTTAGGCAAAGGCTTGTCAATTTTATTCATGTTATAGTTCATGACAAATTGATTATACCCTTCTGGCAACGATTGCAAGATAAGATCCGTAGCCAATTCTTGGCCCAGTGGATATCCTAGTCTTTCAAGGTTCTCGACATACCCAATCATCTTGAGTACGTGAGTTCCTACAGGAGTTCCTTCTTGCATCTTGCATGCAAATATGGCTTTAGACACCTCAAACCGCTCATGCCTAGCTTGCCCTTGATATAGTTACTTTAGATGCTCAACCATATCATGTGCATTCATGTTCTCATGTTGCTTCTGAAGCTCAGAGTTCATGGTGCCAAGCATAAGACATGATACATCAAGTGCATCATCTTGATGCTTCTTGTAAGCATCCTTTTCGGCACGGGTAGCGGTAGCGACGGGTGCTTCTGGAAGAGATTGCTCTAGGACGTACAGTTTTCGTTCTTGTTTGAAGACTATCCTCAAGTTTCTATACCAGTCCAAGAAATTAGCTCCGTTGAGCTTGTCCTTCTCAAGGACGGATCACAGAGAGAGAGTATTTGACGTGTTAGATGACATGGTGATCTACAACAGTAGAATTATGCAGAAATAAGTATCATATCTAATTCATTTAATTAGGCCTTTAATTAAAAGATGGTCCCACTGAATCGTAGAGCTTTGGTTGGGGCTAGTCATGGATGTAGGAAAACTCAATTTACCAACACTACTAGCTTCAAACCAAATAGCAATCATTATTTATGTGGGACAAGATCCATATTATACTTCATCGTGAGTTAGCTTTGGCTAATCGCCCATGACTTGGTATAATTAGGTAGGTAACATTTTACCAATTACATCTCATGCAACTCTTTGAAACAAAGGATCAAGATCCACATTACACATCATCTTGAGTTAGCTTTGGCTAATCACCCAAGACATGGAATAATTGTTCTCTTACCCAATTTTCCCAACTTTTGGGATATGCCTCCAAGTTTCTCAATCTAATTGAGGGGACTTAGTTATGTCTCACCCAAAGTTTGATAGCGGGACATCACAATTGTTCTCTCGCACTCTACCAAGATAAAATGCGTCACTTTACTTTGGCAAACCCAACAACAAATGATCGAGGTAGTTTATGAGTACCAAACTTTGGTAGGCATATTGAGTTGACTTAATTAAGATAACTATTTATCTAATCATGGATCACATACACACATTGCATATATCAATATATAAGCGATAGAACGTGACATGGTAATGACCCGTATACTACGATCTTCCCAAGCCAATGAGAGGATCGATAGTCAACCTAGGGATAACATCTTCTCCAAGTGCATCCTTCGGTTATCATGTGCGGTCGGCATCCTTCTTGTAACTTCATTCTTCAATGGACACACCACTAATCCTTTTGTACATTACAATGTAGGAAAACTCGAGTTACATTCGAGTCTAAATCTATTTTTATAACTTGGAAAAATAGAGAAAAGACATGACACGCATGCCGTATTATGAATTACAACATGCATACACACACATATTCATCCAATCATATTGGGGTTAAGGCCATAACCATGCACCATGTCATCAATCACATACAATAGATTTAGGACATCAATTTTTATTATGATTGTAAAAAAGCTTATGAGCGAAACCATATGTTATAAAATTTGTCGAGTACATTCGCATCATAGCACACTTTCATATTTCATATGATGATGCTATAGACTTTTAGATTGATCAACACAAACTTTTGTATCTCGACAAATACTCATACATTATACAATCTATAATAAAATTATATCCTACTTCTATATCACATATAAAAGTTTTCTAAACTTTGTACGATCTTTCGCAAGTGGCTCTGATACCACTGAAGGGATCTATAGGTAAAAATATTTAAAATCGCAGCGGAAATAAGATCCCTTGAGCGATCCATGCGAATGAAAAACTCATACAAAGTGATCTACAATTCCTATCTTCTAGGAATACCTTTGTCGCGTGCCCTTCGCTTATCCCGCTAGTCCTTTAGTTCGCCGGATCTCTTACACGTTCTAGTGTCTGTGCCTCTATGTGTATCCACATGAACACGATCTACACCTCGGAGAGGAACCACTTTTAGTTGTGCTAGCAACTTGGGAAGGTTCACAAAGTACAAGAACCTCCACTAGAGAGTTATAGACAAGGAGGAAGAAAGAAGAGGAAGAGAGATGCACCCTCTAGCCTTTGACAATGGGGGGGGGGGGGTATTTATACTCATCTAATGAATACCAAGGGTCTATGACCCTTGAGCTCCTCTCATCTTAATGCTAATAAAACCCAATGAATACCAAGCCTCTTGGTATCCCTTGAGATTCTTAGTATTCTATTCATCTAATGAATAGAATGTCTCTTAGCTTTCCTCTTAAATAATATTTTATTAAACCCTTTAATGAATATTATCCATAATTAAGTGGTTGAGTCTAATCTAGATGAGTCTAACTCAAATTAGACTCAATCCCATAATCTAATTGGATTCACTTGAGTCTAACTCAATTAATCCAATTCTAATCAAATCTTAGTCAAACCAAGATCAATTAATCTCCGAAGCATCATGTCCTTAGTGTGTGACCCAATAAGTTCTCGTAACATTGGCAATGTGTCTAAATCACTTTAGACACATAAGCAATGAGCGGCATCTAGCAATGCATCATTGCTACCCAAGTGACAAGAAAAGTCGAGATCCGACTTAACCTCCGTGACTACGATAATGTATGACCTTGTCCTTCTATCCTCGATATCTAGATTGACCAATGAGGCATAGACCGTGTCATCCTAAGTCAATCTTGTGTTTCTTGATCCTCGAGTAGACTCACTCAAACAAATGAGCTCAATTTCTCATATTGACTCATTTGAGCATGGCCATGCATTTTAGTAGTCCTACTCGATCAAGGGGCCCACAGATATCACTCCCGTCATATGGAGGGATAGATCTCATCTACATCACTCGCATCCCTCCGCATAATTCATTACATACCCAGTGATTGCCTTTATAGTCCACCCTGTTACGGGTGACGTTTGACGATACCAAAGTACATAACTCCTTATGTAGGGAACCATAGTGACATTAGGTCTAAGGACTATTCATTGTAATAGTCACATGAGAAAGTTTATGACACTCATATGACAATATATGAAACTTTCTCATGGCGGGTTAATTCAGTACACATTCTCCAATGTATACCCATGTGCCAACATGATATCACATATCAATGACTTGTGAGCTCAAGTCATCAGTTAACCTATATGCTAGTCTCCATGCATTAATATTATCCTTAAATATTAATACTTGACTAGTAATGGTTTAGTGTAGTGTTCTCTACATTATCTCACTATCGATTCAATCAATCGATATAATGTAGATAAGAACCTACTATAGGATCGATCGTGTTTGCTAGAGGGGGGTGAATAGCAATTCTTCAACCCCTTTCTTCCTACACGGTTAGTTGTATAGCGGAATATATAATAAAACAATAACAAACAACACTAACCAATACAAACACGGAAGATTTACTTGGTATCCATCCCGGACGGGTGACTAATCCAAGAATCCGTTGGTGGATCAAACCACGGATAACCTCCGGCTAGTCCTCGTCGCTCCTTGTGGGTGGAGAAACCTCGCCACAAACTCAAACAAGGCACTGAGCACAAAGACTACTGTTAGGCCTTTAACCAAGACCAAACTCATCAAGAATCTCAGCCGCCACGAAGTCCTCTTTAAATAGGACTCGGGCTGAAACCCTTGCCACCAGTCGACTGCCCCCAGGGCAGTCGACTGGTGCCACTGAAATTCGACCGTTGCACCCCAATGTTCGAATTCTCAGCCAACTCACCAGCCGCTACCAGTCGACTGCTCCCAGGGCAGTCGACTGGTCTAGTGGCCAGACCCTTTCTATGAGTTTTACCAGTCGATTGCCCCAATGGAAGTCGACTGCCCTACTCACACACCTAGGGTTTCCCATCCCGAGTACACTTCTTTCAGCACTTGACCCTAGGACTTTCCCGAGTACAACCACACAGCCTCGTACCCTCTCGACTCGACTGACTCCTTCGCAGCCTCGACTGTTGCCTTCGCGCCCTCTTCATTTTCGGCTCCCGTCCCTCGGATGCACGCAAGCCTCCAGCTTGCCTCCATGCCATCCTTCACGCATACCTCGAAGTCCATGCCTATTAGCTCATCGTCCCTGCTCTGCAAGGTCCCTCGGATGCGCACGCAAGCCTCCAGCTTGCCTCCATGCCATCCTTCACCGTACCGAGGCCGTCCAGTCAAGTCCATATGTGTAACCTGTACAACCTGCACACTCAACATACACATATAAGAACACAAGGGTAAATCTAACTTAAACCCTTTGCCCAAACATAAAAACAATTGATCACTCCGGACCACAGATTACCTCAACAATCTCTCCCTTTTTGATGTTTGACAATACGTTTAAGATAGAGAAAACAAAATAGTAGTCAATGGCAAAAATAATGCATATGCAATGCATTGATGGATCCTATCCCAAGGCATCCTACACCTAACCCTCCAGGTTAGGAATTTTTCACACTTAGCCCTCCAAGCTAGGACTTTTCACACCTAACTTCCCAAAGTTAGGAATTTCCACCAAAACGGGCTTTTTAAAGATTTTCCTAAGCTCCCCCTACACTGGACTTACAAAAGCTTTTTAGGAACCTCTCCAAGGTTCCCCTTACGCCAAGAATGGAGCAACCATGCTCCCCCTTTATCTTAGCTCTCCATAAACCTAGGGTTTCAAGCAAAGGTGTGTTTGGTTTCCCAAATTAAACCCAACACTTCTCCCCCTTTGCCTAACATCACAAAGAACCCAACAATATCCCAATCATTGGTTCTTTTAATCCCTAATGACCATAAACAATGTGTACTAGCCCCCCACACACTTGTTTTGCATCATTTGGACACATACCCAACTGCTGAAACTTATATCAGCCTTTACTAGTCGACTGCCCCAAATGGCAGTCGACTGATACTCTGAAACACAGAATTTCAGCCTTTTCTAACGAAGTTCAGAAATGTGCCAAAAATTTCACAAATATCCAAAAATTCCCAAATTTTGTGGAGAGGTTTGTGGTACCCATATCTACTTGGGAAAAATACATTCCAAGATATATCTATCATCATTCCTAAGTTTGACACAAAACCCAAAACTAGCTAAAAAGTTCATTATAACCTTAACTTAAAGTCCTAGTTTTGGTTTCCTCTTGATGTCTCTGCCCATGCCAACCCACAATTCATCCCTAGCATTGATTTACATGACATTTATACATCAAAAACCAACATTCAAGCTATATGACCCCAATGTCATATTTCCATGCATGAAACTCAAAAATACCGTGTCAAAACCCAAGAATTGAGACTCAAGTCTAACTCCAATTTCTTTGGCACACTCCATGGTCCATCTAGACCTCTAGGAGCACCTCTCTTAGGGTCCATTCACCAAATATCCCAAAGGCTCCTAGAGATTCCCCTTGAGCTCTTAGCCCTAGCCACCTCCCTAGGTGACTCAAGAACCACTAGACCACACCGGTGTTCCCCCGGTGACTTTTGGCCTACAAAATTGACCTTCTTAACCTTGGACACCTTGTCCTTGGTTAAGTCACTCTTCTTACCTTTGGATGATATTCCCTTGCCATCCTTGGACTTTCCCTCCTTACCATGATTGTATGCCTCCCCAGCACACTTCTTTTTGTTGGCCTTAGAGGTCTTAGACCGGTATCCCAATCCCGATCTATCATAGTTGGGTTTCAAACTACCCAACACCATATCTAGACCTTTAAATCCAACCTTGAATCTTCCTAAGGTCTTTTTC
The DNA here is from genome assembly GCA_024364735.1 of Boesenbergia rotunda. NCBI lineage: Eukaryota > Viridiplantae > Streptophyta > Magnoliopsida > Zingiberales > Zingiberaceae > Boesenbergia > Boesenbergia rotunda. The sequence continues at coordinate 66,986 of JAGFNQ010004694.1, forward strand.
AATTTATTAAGCCTTGCCCTCAAGGCTTGATTTTCCATTTCTAGGCTTTTAACCTTAGAGTCCATAGGTTCACTTTGAACATTCCTAGACCTACCCATTTTTCTAGGCACATTCCTCCCCTTCTTGGGATTAGTATCATGATCCTTAGGTCTAGAGGTCTTGGGTTGATCATGATGTGTAACGCCTAACTTTTTCCCACACCTTGTGGTGTGGCGAGAAAGGCGTCGTTACGCTAAACATACATGTGCATAAAAACATCTCAATGCAGCGGAATAATTTTTTTTTTCTTCTACACATGCTTTTAACCATGCAACTAATACATGAAACATCTATACATGCCTAAACTTGTCATTCATGAACCTAGGGTCATTGGGCTTAGCATATTAACGACATGCATGACATCATAACCTAACCATTCCATAACTTATCCATCATCATCATAAGTAGCAAGTAATTTATCCGTAAACATAGCATCATGAGTCTTAAGTCATTCACTAGGCATAACCATTATAAACATAACATAAAATCTAAGGAGGCATTTCCAAAACCCAAGACATGCAATATGTGCAAATAAAAGGATCCTTTGCCAAGTCACTGCCACCCACACACATGCTCTTGCCCCTCCTGCTGCTTCCCTTAGTAACTTCTTGCTTGATCTGTGGTATGAGGAAAATAAGACTATAAGCACACATGCTTAGTAAGACCCTTTCCTACTCACTAAAACCATACGTCACTTAAACATAAACATATCAAGTATCTGACATAACATAATTCTGAACATAAAGCATAAGCATAATCTTGGCGTAAGTCATAACCATATGAGCAACTAACATAGCATGATTCATAACATAAACATAAATCTACAACATACCTAGCATAGCATAATTCTTAACATACATGAGCATGAAACAAACTTATCATGGCACCTTTCTTAGCCTACATGAACATGAAACATACTTATCATGGCATATTTATTAGCATACATGAACATGGAACCTACTTTTGCATGACATAATTCTTAGCATACATGAACATGGGACCTACTTATTCATGGCATAATTCTTAGCATACATGGGCATAGTCTTAACATAACATAAGCATAAAATACACTTACCCTGGCGTGATGCATGAATGCATGAGTAAAATGCATTTACTACATAAGGATGCTTAGTTTTGAAATCATACTTTTAAATGCTTAACATAAACATAACATCATTGGGGTACCCGGCTTGTACCACATACATACATCATAAGCGCGCATCCCTAAGTAAATATGAGGTAGCGAGCCCCGACCTACTAGGGTAGGAACAGCATAGTCGGTAGTTCCAAAAATCGGGGCGTTCTTAAGGTGCCCATCCCTGTTGGACAGCTTCGGTAGTCCCAGAACCGTGGACAGCCTCGGTAGTCCAGAACCGGGGCGTTCTTAAGGTGCCCATCCCTTGGACCCTTACTTCGGTCTGGTACAAACCCATTCATAAAAATAAAATACTATGCATGCTTCATCATTCATACTTATTTCATAACATCGTTATGCCTTCATCATTCATACTTATCATTATACTTATAATTCATACTTAAGGCATAACCATCATCTTCATTCATACTTATCATTCTTTGTTCATAAAATAGAACGTACATGCATAATCATATTTCTAGTCATAAACATTATCTTGGTTCATAATGCTTGCATGATCATGATACATAAATAAGCACGCACTTCATACATGATACATTTCATCTAGCATACATAATCTTAGTATTCGTCATAAAGCATGGATGGTAAGTGATAGATTCCATTTTATTGATCATTTGAGTTGCTTAAATCCCTGTTTGATCTATGTTTTTATTGCCAAAATTGTGAAATTGCCTAGGTTTTAGAATTTATTCATATTTTGGACTTAAATGCAAAATTACACATATTTGAGTTAATTGGCCACTAAATTCTTGATTTATTTTTGTAGGCATGAAAGGTTCCTGGACCTAGAGCATATTGGGTCAAACCCGAGTCGGAAGTGACCCGGATCAGATTATCAAGATTACGATTAAATCTGGGCCGTTCGATTCAAAAGCGGCTAGATCTGAGCCATCCGGGATGATCTGAAGCAATTCGAGCTAGGGCTAGGGTTGATTAAGCACCCTGATCAAGATCTGAAGATTTCATCCCAATCAGAGCAAGATCGACCATTGGATCAAGCTTGGAGGGCTATAGATCATCCATTCAAAGATTAGCGTGATCTGGACCATTCGTTGAAAATCTGGAGGATCCGAGCTACCACGAGGCAGATCCTGACCCCAGATCATCATCATCAAAGTTTGGCTTAAATCAGACCAAGATCAGCCGTTGGATTGAAGCAAATCGATCTGAGCCGTCCATTGGTTAATACTTAAGGAAATTTTCCACAGCCGAAACCTTTGTCGCGTCTTCGCTGTCTTCGCCGTTCTTCCTTAGTTCTTCGAGTTCTTAGCCATTTTTGATCCAAGAAGGCGTGACCACCTCGTTTCCAACCGAATTTCATCATCTGAATCTGAAGAAGGCAGCATCAACCGAGATTTCAGCTCAAATTTCATCCGGACAGAGCTTGTTGAGGGTTTCGCAATCTCTGTGGTCCGAGCACTGAGATCTTCGCCACAGTCCATTTCCGATGATCTGAGGCACTTGTAGGGGTTCTCAAGTGACCTCAGGTTGTTCCTAAATCACCATCGCAGCTCCCCAAACGAAGATCGAAGCATTTGGATTGGATTTCTCCCAGCTGAAGAAGTTTGAGTAGAATCGATGGATTGAAGCTGTTTTTCCACTGGTTTGCCGAGCCTAGGGGTTCGAAGCTGGCTCTTGATTGACAACCAAGAAGATCCTGAGCTCGGGAAGAATCGAGGAGTAGTTAAGAGCATAAATTTTCATTGTTTAGTTACAGTTTTGAATTCTGCCGCATCTGCTCTGTTTTTGATTCCATTGTCAGTTACTGTCATTCACGAATTCAAGTTCTTAGCTGTAGTTTAGCTTAATTCCGCAAGTAGAGTAATTTAGGAACTTATTCAGTGACAGATTGAGTTCAATTACAGTTAAATTTCGATTAGATTGCTGCGTATCAGGTCTGCCCTGTTTTCTGCAACTGCGTATCAGCAGTTTCTGAATTTTCAGATCGGTTAAGTAGATTTGAGATGTGTTTCTGCTGAATTTGATTTAATTCTTCAGTCTAATTAGTTAAGGTACTTGTTAGTGAGTAGTTACACTTCATTTCAGTTTGTTTCATGCTTACTTTCTGCAATTCGAATCCTTGGTTGCGTGCCAAGATCTTTGTTGCGTGCCAAGCTAGGTTCCTGCATATTAGGAGTTTTAATTTCTTTTCACTAGTTTAGTCAAGTAATTGTTAGTTTAACTTCCTTGTTTCTAGATTAGATACTCGTATTCTAGTTATGTTAGCTAGTTCAGTCCTTAATCTATTGTGAAAACAGGAAAATCTGTAGCTAAACCTTAATTTCTGCAATCTGAATTTCAGCATTTGGGTTCTGATTTCTTTGCTTTGTTAGCTCTGGTTTCAGTTCGAATTTCTGTCCAGAATCTTGCTTAGTTGTTCCTCAAACCTTTGTTTCACAAACAAATCAATTAGTTTTAAAAAGTCGAGTTGAAAGATCACTTATTTCTTGATTTGAATTGGTTTTTGGCACAAGGAATTGTCCCTTGCGTGCCAACTGCCCTTGGCTTCAATTGCATCCAAATTTCAACTTGATTTCGTGGCATAAGATTGTGTTTGAATCAATAAGCTTGCACTTACTCAAATCTGAATTTTGTTGGCAGTGGTTGGGATCCAAAAACACTTTGGCTAGTTTAGTTGAAATTGCTTGATTGATGTCTACTTTTGCATGCTTTCAATGGTGTTAAGCTTGTTTATTTCCGAAAATTCCAATCACTGTTTTTAGCTTTTTCTCAGCATTCCTTTTGTTTTGTAGCAATCAGAAGTTAGTTTCCAAGGAAGAAAATTGTGCAAGTGCTTGAGTAGCTTCCATTAGGGCAAGTACTAAGTGTCATTTCTTTGTCCAGCTCCTTTGTTCACTTTTCTTTATTTTCCTTTCATTTTCATTTTCAATTACAAACCAAAATCCATTCACTTATTTCGAAACCCAAAACAAAAACGATACATAAACACAAGTTTGAATCAAACTAGACAACTATCCCTGAGAAAAATAGGACCTATGGCCCCTATATTACATTTCCATATTTTTGATTGTAAAAGGGTTTCCAGCATTTCATTGATATTTAAAATTTGATGAGCCCATACATTTTGTGACAAATTAATTAGTATATTTGGGCCCGTCAAATTTTTGGCGCCGTTGCCGGGGATCTGTTAGTTGATCTGTTTGATTTTAGCTTGCGCACTTATTTCATATCATTCTTGATTTGCTTCTGTACTTATTGCTATATCTTTTGATTTGATTTTATTTGATTTATCTTTTTATCCACTTTTACTGCGATTTGTTCTGTTTTTATGACCAGGTCTCTAGGTGCTGAATTAGAAGATTTCGATCCTGAGATTGAGAGGACTTTCAGAGTCAGGAGGAGCCAGACCATTCATTCTGAGACTACAGATATCCCTCCTATTCAGATTATCAGCACTCACTCAGGCATTGACATGGCGGACCACCAGAGAACCATGAAGGAGCTCGCAGCACCTGACGCTGCATTTCAGTACTCCAGCATAGCATATCCAGAGCTGGGAGAAAGTTTTGAGTTAAGATCTGGGCTTATTAATTTGTTGCCAAAATTTCAGGGTTTATCTGGGGAGGATCCAAACAGACACTTGCACGAATTCCATGTGGTGTGCTCTACTATGAAGCCTCAGGGCATTTCTGAAGAAGACATCAAGCTGAGAGCTTTCCCCTTCACATTGACAGGAGCAGCCAAAGACTGGTTCTATTATCTGCCTACAGGACATGTGTCTAGTTGGATCGCCATGAAGAAGGCATTTTTGGAGAAGTATTTCCCAGCTTCCCGCACAGCTATAATCAGAAAAAGTATCTGTGGGATTCAGCAAGTGGTGGGCGAGACACTGTATGATTATTGGGAAAGATTTAACAAGTTGAGTTCAAGTTGCCCCCAGCATCAAATCAGTGAGCAATTATTGATTCAATATTTTTATGAAGGACTGCTGCAGACGGATAGAGTCCTTATAGATGCTGCAGCTGGAGGAGCCTTAGTGAACAAGTCACCAATGCAAGCTAGGGAGTTAATTTCTAATATGGCTGAGAATTCCCAACAATTTGGAGGCAGAGCCTTGAGCACCAGAGGAGTGGGTGAAGTTCAGGCAGTTCCCACTGATAACAAGGAGGTTAAGAATGCATTGATGGAGCTCACCTCAGCTTTGAAGAAAATAGATTTGAAAGTGGACAGACTTAGTTCTACTCCTTCAGTACCTCCACCCTCTACTCAAATTACAAGTGTGTGTGGCATTTGTTCTAGTCAAGAGCACACTTCAGACTCATGCCCCAATCTCCAACAGGACAAGACGGTAGCTGCATTAGTGAGAGGACAATTTCCAGCCAGAAACAATCCATATTCCTCCACTTATAACCCCGGTTGGAGGAATCATCCTAACTTGAGATATGGGAATGCTTTCTGCCAACAAGAGCCACAAAATCAATCTTCACAGCAGCCTCAACCAAACTTCCAGCAGTCACAGCAAACTCAAAACAATCAGCAACAATTTCAGCCAACAAATCCAAGTTTTCAGCCTTCGTTTCAGCCTAATTCTCAACATTTTCAGCAACAATTTCAGCCGTTTGAACCTCAATTCCAGCAACCTTATCAAGGGCAGCAAGGCTTTCCATCATTCCCAGCTTTCCAAGCTCCAAATCAGCAAAATTTCCAGCCATCACAGCCCATGATTCAGAATTTTCAGCCCTACAACCAAGGGTTTCAAAGCCAAAATTTTCAGCCCTCGCAACCTAATTTTCAAGCTCCAAATCAGAGCTTTCAAGGGTACACCTCTCAGCAAAATTTCCCGGCATATCAACCCTCTAATCAGTTCTTTAATCAGCCCCAACAGCATGGTTTTCAACAGAATCAGCAAGCTCCACAATTTCAGCCAACTAATTCATCTTTTCAAGGTCAAGCAAGGAGCTATTCTAACCAAGGAGGTTGTGGAAGCTCAAGTGGAGGAAATGCATCCCAACAGAGGGTTGATGATATGTTTCAACAAATAATGCAACAACAACAAGCTTGGCAACAACAACAACAAGGTTGGCAACAAAACATTGAGAGGCAAATAGGGCAATTGGCGAGTGGGATCAATCACAATCAAGCTCAAGGATCAAATCAACTTCCTTCCCAAACTGTTCCTAATCCCAAAGGGAATGTGAGTGCTATATATTTGAGGAGTGGGAAGGTCACCTCAAGTCCAAAGAGTCCAAGAGCAGAATTTTCAGGAAACCGGACAGCTTCTCCAATTCCGGCCCAAAACCACACTGAAATGAGTTCAAATTCAGCTGATTCCACCCCTAGCCCGTTCCCAACTCAGTCCTCGAGCAACCCTCCAAATTTGGTGGCAAATGGAGAAGAAATCAGTACCGAGACGCAAGGGACAGCAGCCACTACGCAGGGGACAGCAGGGCAGAATTCAGCCTCTCCACTTCCGGCCAAAGAAGATGATTTTAGGGTTCCTTTACCTTTTCCACAGGGGAGAACTCCAACCAAAAGACAAGGGGAGAAGGAGAAGGCTAAGGAATTTAATGAACTAGTGGAGCTTTTCAGCAAAGTGGAGATCAATATACCTTTGTTGACCATGATCAAAAGAATTCCAAAGTATGCTAAGTTTTTGAAGGATCTTTGTGTTAACAAACGGAAGCTTAAGGAAAATGAATTGGTCAGCATTGGGAAAAATGTTTCTTCGCTTATCCATGCCTTGCCTCAGAAATGTGAAGACCCTGGGATGTTTACTGTTTCTTGTGAGATTGGGAGCACCATATTTCACGATGCTATGTTAGACTTAGGAGCTTCTATAAATGTGATGCCCAGGTCAGTCTTTCAGATGCTCGGCATAGGCCCTTTACAGTCCACTGGCGTGATGATACAGCTAGCAGACAAGAGCCAGACACGCCCAGCAGGTATGATTGAAGATGTTTTGGTGAAGGTAAAGGAGCTGATATTTCCAGCTGATTTCTATATTTTGGATATGGAGGGAGATTATCTGGCACACCATTCTCCATTGATTTTAGGCAGACCGTTTCTGAAGACGGCCAGAACAAAGATTGATGTATATGCCGGTACACTTTCCATGGAGATTGGAGATACGGTTATTCAGTTTAGCCTCTTCGATGCTATGAAGCAACCGAGAGAGGATCACTCCATCAGGAGCATGGACATTATTAAGAAGCTGGAACAGACAGAGATAGAGGCTGAGAGATTTCTAGAGGATTTTCCTAGAGAAGTTATTCATTCAGAGGAGGCTGAGAGAGTATTTACTGCTGAGACTGAAGAATTTTCAGAAGACATTTCAGACACATTTATAGCTGGAGAGATTATTCTAGGTGTAGGGGATCGCACAGAGCCCCAAGGATCACCTATTTCTGTTGAGACTTAAAGTGTAGGGGATTGCACAGAGCCCCAAGGATCACTTATACCAGTTGAGCACCTACTAGAACTTGAACCTGATACGGACTCTATACTTGACCAGGAGGGAGCTATGGACACATCTATCATTTTGGAACCTCCAGGTATTTTTCAGCGTGATCAGGTAAGTATTTCTTTTATTTTTTTGGATACATCAAGAGGGGCACCAAAAGTTGATTTTATTGGCTGCAATACATTTCTTGATTTGTCATGTGTGGGAAATAATTGGGAGAATTTCATGGGAACATCCAAAATAGATTTCATTGATTATGATAAGTGTCTTGATGCATCTTGGGTAGATATTCATTGTAAAAAATTCTTTGAGATGCCTAAACTTGATTTTATTGGATGTGATTCATTTTTGGATAAATTGTATGCAAAAACTGATATTATTTTATTTCCTTCGTACCCTGCACGCTCTAGAGGGGTAGTACATTGTCTTGCAGGGTCCAGAAGACTGCTGGAGTGGAAGCTTCATTTGAACAGACTGAAACCTCCTGAAATGAGTCCCACAAAGAATAAAGAGGGAGTTGCAGTTAAATCCAAGTGTGGGGGAGCGATGCACAGTGAAGTGGAACAAATGGAAGAAGCTCTTTCGCACACCCTGACTCCTCCACTACCGCGGTGGAGGCTTTTTCTTGACAGACTCCGACCGCCAGAAATAAAAGGGAGTTTGATTTTTGTCGCCTTTTCCTTTATTGCATGTTTTCACTCTTAAAATGAGATCTTGTTAATAAATAAGTGAGTAGAGTAACATGACATGAATAAAATCATTGTAAATACTATGTTTTGTGTTTTCGCACTTCTTCTTGCATGATTAGGAATAAATGTATCCCTTAGGTTTTCTCCATAGCATTTTAGAGTCATTTGGAAAATAAATTAAATTCGGTTGTCAAAACTTAGGGTTTGAGTTCATGGATGAAATCTTGGATGCTTGAGTACGATTATGCTTTAGATTCTTGATTGAAGAATTGAGATGGATTAATTTTTACCTAGTGAGATTAGCCTTATTTTGTGATACACACATGTCATTGTACTCTAGAACTTGCTTAGGTTCTTTCAAAATCATATTTCAATGGTTGGATCACATCTATAGGGACAAATCATTTTATTCACCTTCCTACATCAATTTGTCTATTCTATTCCATTTACCTTTCCTTATTGCTAATCTTAACCCTAAATTTTCTATGGACTTGTTTGCTTGGGATATTTTTCATGATGCTATTTTGCCCGAGACGGATAAAGAATTAAGTGTGGGGGGGGGGGGGGAGTGATTAGTGATTTGGAATCAATTTGTAACCAAAGAGAAAATTCATGTCAAAAAGGATAAAATTTTTTGCCAACTTGAAGCCAAATGGATGCCAAGGTTTGGAAATGGAATGCAATTTGAACAGCAGCTATAAATTGATGTGTAATTTCATAAATGAATGTCTTTGAAGCTGATCTGAAGTGGATGCAGAAAATTTTGAAGCAGAAAACAAGCTATGTCGAGTGCTGGAAATTGGAGGATAATAAAATCTGAGAAAAGCTGGAACAAGCTGAGTTCAAGGAGAATGACTTGGTCAGCAAGATTTGGAACCATGGAAGTTAAATAGCTGTGTTTAAGTTTGAATTGAGGGCTGTTAAATCTGAATTGAAGCAGTCCCAGATCAGAAAGAAGTGTGTGAGCTGACCAAATTCTGGGAAATGCTGAAAATGCCAAATCTGAACTGCATTGGAATTGTAGCTGCCGAGTACCACAGTTGAGAGCTTCTGAAATGAAGAAACTGAAAAGGGAATAGCTATAAGTTGAAAGAAGCTGGCACAAGATGAAAGCATCAAAAGATTGCAGAGAGTTGCAGCTACATAAAAGCTGTTAGCTAAAATCTGAGCAGGAATTTTCAGATCAAGAGCAGAATTTAAAAGGCTTACAAAAGGCTGAAAGAAACTGAGTTAAAAGCTGAGAAAAATGTAGATTGAAGCAAGGGAGAACTGTAACATGTCGAGCCTGACTTGGAGCTGTATTGAAGCTGAAATTGAACTGCAATTGAAGCTGAAAAACAAGGAAAGAAACTGTGTGCCAAGATCTAAGTGGCACGCGACCACCAAATTGAAGCTGAAAAATCTGTGCCAAGGTTTTTAAATGGAGTGGAAATCCAATCTACTGATCTAGGAATGGAATGATTGGCAGCTATGTTAACTTGAACCAAATTGCAGGAATCCATTGCAAAGCGAATTCGGGTGAAGAGGAGCAAAGCTGAAATGAATCTGAGAAGAAGCTGAAAAATCAGAAAATCTGAAAAATTCCGAGCTAGACTGCACTCCAATTGTTGCTGCCGAGTGCTCCATAAGTGAGCTATTAAGTGATACAAGCAAAGTGTGAATGTAAGCTGAATTGAAAAATGGAAATGAATGCTGAATTGAAGAGAGAAAAATTGCTGAAACTACCAAATCTGAGTTGAAAGGCATTATAAGCTTGTAATCTGAATTCTGAGTACTACATCTGATGAATCAAGATGTTAAGTGTTGAATGTGTCTGAAGTTGAAGGTGCACATTCAATTTCAGATATAAGAAGAACTAATGGATGTTAGAGCTGCTAAAAATTCGAATGTAAGGCAGTGGTTTGGCCAAGTCAATGTGCTGATTGGAATTTCGAATGGAAATCTTGCATTCTCCACAACTATTTGAAGCAAATACTCTTGATGTTAATTGTTAGAGAAATCAGTGACTTGAAACTGTATAATTTGATGAAGCTTAAAGTCTAAACAAGCTGAGAAAAGAATTTGCTGAAACAACCCAAAAGTCTGAATTGCACTCCAATTGTTGCTGCCGTGTGCTCCATTTGGGAGCTACTGAGTGATACAAGAAAATTTGGAGAAGCTGAAATTAGTCTGAATGGGAGCTTTAAAGCTGAATTGTAGCTGAACTGAAGCTGTAAAGGAGCAAGAATCTGAGGCAGCCTGAAGTCAAGGAAGAACAAGCTGTGACAAAGTTAAATTGGCACGCATTGGCTGTAATTTCAGGAATTTGCAGCTGTCAACTGCTAGAATGAAGTGAGACTGATGTAGAAGCTGCACATGAATTGTATAATCTGAAACCAAGAGAAATTTTTGCTGGATTGAAGCTGAGAAAAATCTGAATTGAAGCATGGAAACTAGTCTATACGAATCTGTAAATGAAGTGCAGATTATCAAATTGTGATGCCAAGTTGATAAAAGTTGTGCCAAGGTCTGAATTGGCACATTTAAGCAGGAAATCTGATGAAAAGTTGTTGTCAGATCTCTACATTTGAGCCGAAAGAAGAAAAATCAGAAGAAAAAGAACAGAAAATCTGGGCAGTGAAGGGAAAAAGAGAGAAACAAGATGGCAAACAAATTGAAATTTGGTTCCATGAGATAAGTGAATGTTTTTGCTCATCCGTGATTTAGGTTTTTGCTCCATTACATTCTGAAATTACTGAAGAGGAAGAAAAAGAAAAGAAAATCTGAATAGAGAAGAGGGAAGAAGCAAGTTGGCACGCAATAGCAAAAATTGGCACAAAAGGGACTAAGAGGGATTTTCATTGAATTGTTGAAGTGCAAGGCAAGAGTTTACTCCAGGACACTTTTGATACTACTAGAGGAATGACAAGAGGGGCAAAGCACATGGAAACATTTCCGAGCACTCGAGTCTTCCACTTCTCACATTTCTCCATTTCCTTGATTTTTATTCCATGTCTTACCATTTCTTATGCTTTTCAATTGTTTTTGTAGATGTTGATCCTATTCATGATGAATGGTAGAGAGTAGATAATAAGCAAGCCTATGGTAGTGCAAGAAGCATGTGTGTTTGAGTGAGCTCCACTTCCATCATCAACTTAGAACTTAGGAGAGAGCCACCAAAATTTTCATTGAAAGGCTAGTGATTTAGATTCATCTCAATGACTCATGATAGATGAAAAGGCCAAGTTGTTGATTTAAGGACAAGATAGTAATCCATAGAGCTTAGATTTATGAGAATTGGCAACCCTAGGTAATTTCTTTTCAATTGCTTCTAATTATGCTTAAGTAAATCTAGGGGATACATATTTACTGTTTTCGTGAGACGCTCAAGGCTAAGTGTGGGGGAGTTGATAGATTCCATTTTATTGATCATTTGAGTTGCTTAAATTCCTGTTTGATCTATGTTTTTATTGCCAAAATTGTGAAATTGCCTAGGTTTTAGAATTTATTCATATTTTGGACTTAAATACAAAATTACACATATTTGAGTTAATTGGCCACTAAATTCTTGATTTATTTTTGTAGGCATGAAAGGTTCCTGGACCTAGAGCATATTGGGTCAAACCCGAGTCGGAAGTGACCCGGATCAGATTATCAAGATTACGATTAAATCTGGGCCGTTCGATTCAAAAGTGGCTAGATCTGAGCCATCCGGGATGATCTGAAGCAATCCGAGCTAGGGCTAGGGTTGATTAAGCACCCTGATCAAGATCTGAAGATTTCATCCCAATCAGAGCAAGATCGACCGTTGGATCAAGCTTGGAGGGCTATAGATCATCCATTCAAAGATTAGCGTGATCTGGACCATCCGTTGAAAATCTGGAGGATCCGAGCTACCACGAGGCAGATCCTGACCCCAAATCATCATCATCAAAGTTTGGCTTAAATCAGACCAAGATCAGCCGTTGGATTGAAGCAAATCGATCTGAGCCGTCCATTGGTTAATACTTAAGGAAATTTTCCACAGCCGAAACCTTTGTCGCGTCTTCGCTGTCTTCGCCGTTCTTCCTTAGTTCTTCGAGTTCTTAGCCATTTTTGATCCAAGAAGGCGTGACCACCTCGTTTCCAACCGAATTTCATCATCTGAATCTGAAGAAGGCAGCATCAACCGAGATTTCAGCTCAAATTTCATCCGGACAGAGCTTGTTGAGAGTTTCGCAATCTCTGTGGTCCGAGCACTGAGATCTTCGCCACAGTCCATTTCCGATGATCTGAGGCACTTGTAGGGGTTCTCAAGTGACCTCAGGTTGTTCCTAAATCACCATCGCAGCTCCCCAAACGAAGATCGAAGCATTTGGATTGGATTTCTCCCAGCTGAAGAAGTTTGAGTAGAATCGATGGATTGAAGCTGTTTTTCCACTGGTTTGCCGAGCCTAGGGGTTCGAAGCCGGCTCTTGATTGACAACCAAGAAGATCCTGAGCTCGGGAAGAATCGAGGAGTAGTTTAGAGCATAAATTTTCATTGTTTAGTTACAGTTTTGAATTCTGCCGCATCTGCTCTGTTTTTGATTCCATTGTCAGTTACTGTCATTCACGAATTCAAGTTCTTAGCCTTGAATTCTCCCACACTTAGCCTTGAATTCTCCCACACTTAGCCTTGAGCGTCTCGCGAAAACAGTAAATATGTATCCCCTAGATTTACTTAAGCATAATTAGAAGCAATTGAAAAGAAATTACCTAGGGTTGCCAATTCTCATAAATCTAAGCTCTATGGATTACTATCTTGTCCTTAAATCAACAACTTGGCCTTTTCATCTATCATGAGTCATTGAGATGAATCTAAATCACTAGCCTTTCAATGAAAATTTTGGTGGCTCTCTCCTAAGTTCTAAGTTGATGATGGAAGTGGAGCTCACTCAAACACACATGCTTCTTGCACTACCATAGGCTTGCTTATTATCTACTCTCTACCATTCATCATGAATAGGATCAACATCTACAAAAACAATTGAAAAGCATAAGAAATGGTAAGACATGGAATAAAAATCAAGGAAATGGAGAAATGTGAGAAGTGGAAGACTCGAGTGCTCGGAAATGTTTCCATGTGCTTTGCCCCTCTTGTCATTCCTCTAGTAGTATCAAAAGTGTCCTGGAGTAAACTCTTGCCTTGCACTTCAACAATTCAATGAAAATCCCTCTTAGTCCCTTTTGTGCCAATTTTTGCTATTGCGTGCCAACTTGCTTCTTCCCTCTTCTCTATTCAGATTTTCTTTTCTTTTTCTTCCTCTTCAGTAATTTCAGAATGTAATGGAGCAAAAACCTAAATCACGGATGAGCAAAAACATTCACTTATCTCATGGAACCAAATTTCAATTTGTTTGCCATCTTGTTTCTCTCTTTTTCCCTTCACTGCCCAGATTTTCTGTTCTTTTTCTTCTGATTTTTCTTCTTTCGGCTCAAATGTAGAGATCTGACAACAACTTTTCATCAGATTTCCTGCTTAAATGTGCCAATTCAGACCTTGGCACAACTTTTATCAACTTGGCATCACAATTTGATAATCTGCACTTCATTTACAGATTCGTATAGGCTAGTTTCCATGCTTCAATTCAGATTTTTCTCAGCTTCAATCCAGCACAAATTTCTCTTGGTTTCAGATTATACAATTCGTGTGCAGCTTCTACATCAGTCTCACTTCATTCTAGCAGTTGACAGCTGCAAATTCCTGAAATTACAGCCAATGCGTGCCAATTTAACTTTGTCACAGCTTGTTCTTCCTTGACTTCAGGCTGCCTCAGATTCTTGCTCCTTTACAGCTTCAGTTCAGCTACAATTCAGCTTTAAAGCTCCCATTCAGACTAATTTCAGCTTCTCCAAATTTTCTTGTATCACTCAGTAGCTCCCAAATGGAGCACACGGCAGCAACAATTGGAGTGCAATTCAGACTTTTGGGTTGTTTTAGCAAATTCTTTTCTCAGCTTGTTTAGACTTTAAGCTTCATCAAATTATACAGTTTCAAGTCACTGATTTCTCTAACAATTAACATCAAGAGTATTTGCTTCAAATAGTTGTGGAGAATGCAAGATTTCCATTCGAAATTCCAATCAGCACATTGACTTGGCCAAACCACTGCCTTACATTCGAATTTTTAGCAGCTCTAGCATCCATTAGTTCTTCTTATATCTGAAATTGAATGTGCACCTTCAACTTCAGACACATTCAACACTTAACATCTTGATTCATCAGATGTAGTACTTAGAATTCAGATTACAAGCTTATAATGCCTTTCAACTCAGATTTGGTAGTTTCAGCAATTTTTCTCTCTTCAATTCAGCATTCATTTCCATTTTTCAATTCAGCTTACATTCACACTTTGCTTGTATCACTTAATAGCTCACTTATGGAGCACTCGGCAGCAACAATTGGAGTGCAGTCTAGCTCAGAATTTTTCAGATTTTCTGATTTTTCAGCTTCTTCTCAGATTCATTTCAGCTTTGCTCCTCTTCACCCGAATTCGCTTTGCAATGGATTCCTGCAATTTGGTTCAAGTTAACATAGCTGCCAATCATTCCATTCCTAGATCAGTAGATTGGATTTCCACTCCATTTAAAAACCTTGGCACAGATTTTTCAGCTTCAATTTGGTGGTCGCGTGCCACTTAGATCTTGGCACACAGTTTCTTTCCTTGTTTTTCAGCTTCAATTGCAGTTCAATTTCAGCTTCAATACAGCTCCAAGTCAGGCTCGGCATGTTACAGTTCTCCCTTGCTTCAATCTACATTTTTCTCAGCTTTTAACTCAGTTTCTTTCAGCCTTTTGTCAGCCTTTTAAATTCTGCTCTTGATCTGAAAATTCCTGCTCAGATTTTAGCTAACAGCTTTTATGCAGCTGCAACTCTCTGCAATCTTTTGATGCTTTCATCTTGTGCCAGCTTCTTTCAACTTACAGCTATTCCCTTTTCAGTTTCTTCATTTCAGAAGCTCTCAACTGTGGTACTCGGCAGCTACAATTCCAATGCAGTTCAGATTTGGCATTTTCAGCATTTCCCAGAATTTGGTCAGCTCACACACTTCTTTCTGATCTGGGACTGCTTCAATTCAGATTTAACAGCCCTCAATTCAAACTTAAACACAGCTATTTAACTTCCATGGTTCCAAATCTTGCTGACCAAGTCATTCTCCTTGAACTCAGCTTGTTCCAGCTTTTCTCAGATTTTATTATCCTCCAATTTCCAGCACTCGGCACAGCTTGTTTTCTGCTTCAAAATTTTCTGCATCCACTTCAGATCAGCTTCAAAGACATTCATTTCTGAAATTACACATCAATTTATAGCTGCTGTTCAAATTGCATTCCATTTCCAAACCTTGGCATCCATTTGGCTTCAAGTTGGCAAAAATTTTTATCCTTTTTGACATGAATTTTCTCTTTGGTTACAAATTGATTCCAAATCACTAATCAGTAAGCTACATATAACATGGCACATACTACTAGGGTTCATGGCATTCATCATAAAACCATAAGTCTATTATAAGCATTTATCAACATACATGCATCATTTTTATTTATCATGGCCTACTCCTACATCAATTACATATGTTCATGGTATATGATCTAAATATTCATGAGTAAAACATAACATAAAATCTAACCTACAAGGTCATGTTATATAATACATAAACTAAGATTTTAGTAACATAAGATCTTTACATCATGCTTAACTATGTACTAGCATCATGGTAACTTATAAACATGCATTCATGAGACCTTAACCCAAACCAAACCCTAGGGTGGGGTCTTGGCCGAAACTCTAAGGGGACATGGTTCCATAGGAAATGTGCCTAGGTCATGATTAACATCCCATACCTTACATATCATGCCATGGAAAACCATTTGGACCCTTGATTGGACTTAATCCTAAGTCCTAGGCCTAATCCATGAGTTGGCCGAAACCCTAGAAGGGTAACAAGCCCGTAGGAAAATTCATGTAAACAACCATTATTACCCATAAGACATCATAGGAAACACACTAATCATGCTTGGAAAGGTTGGAGTTTACCCTAGCCCCTTTACCTTGATGTGGCCGAAACCTTAGAGGGTTGTTAGGATGATACAAAACTCCCAAAATCATGCTTTTATACTTCACCTATCATGGGTAAACATTTGAAAATATAAAGGAAGTCTTTAACATGATTTCTAGCCCAAAGCATGGCTTGGCCGAAACCTTCATGAGCCCTAACCATGGATTTTTCAACATATCATGCCAATAAGAACTTAGATCACGACAAATAACTTGGAAGCTATCATACCACAGGTGAAGGGGTCTTACCTTCCCTTATCTTGGATCTAGTCCTTGAATAGAAAAAAAATAGAAAGAACCTTCTTGACTCTAATCCTCTTCTTAGCCCTTGTAGTCTAGTAGATAACCCTTAGATCTTGGAGATGAAGCCTTCTTGTGAAACTTTTCCAAAGGAAAATGGGGCCTGTGGGTTTCGGCTAGGAGAGGGAAGAAGAAGGAGAGAAGGCTTGGTGGATGAGAAGAAGAGAAATCTTAATTGCTAAGTTACTACTCCTCTCCTTTATTTACCATGAAGTGGGCAAGTGAAGAGTCACAGTGTCTCTTCCTTTGGTGACTCTTCATTTTCCCTAAGCCTTAACCAAAATCCACTTCATTCTCTACTAGCACTCCCTTGCTAGGTGAATTGGTTAGTACATGCATGGTGGTACCATAGGTCCAAGGTTCAATCCTTGGTGCATACACTTTATTTTTCTATTTTATTTTATTTTATTTTCGAAAATTCCCTAAAAATTCACCCATGATCGTACTAATATTCCTAATTAAAACCTATTTATATTTATATTAAATTTCACCTAAAATCCACTAATAACCATGGTCTTGGAAAAGCCCATTAGTAATTAGCTTCTCAATTTAAATAAGAAATTATGGATAATTAGGCTAAAGTTCGTACTAATATCTCTAAATTTCTTAAAACCTATTCAGACATGATCAATATTTTAAATAAAATATTGAGAAGATTTTCCGGGTCGTTACATGATGCATGCTTCTCCTAAGATTTTGATCTACTTTGTTACTCCTAGTCCTATCATTATATCTAAATCCAAAGTTATGCACCATTAAGCATTTTTCATGAAAACTAGCATGCATGGAGGGATGATTAACATGATTTTTTAAATGCAAGGAAGAACTTGAAATTGAATTACTTTTTGACCTAGGGTTAGGAATTACCTCCCTTACCCTTGTAGTCCCTCCTTGTTGTGATCTTTGCTTCCTCCTTTCTTCTTTTTCCCATCTCCTCAAGTGTCCCATTTTCTTGATCTCTTTACTCCTTGGGCACTTAGTGTGGTAGTGCCCTAGCTCCCCACACGTAAAGCATCGGATCTTCTTCCTTTTAGCTGGGGCTTCTTCACTCCTACACTTCATGTTAGATTTAAATGGGATTGAGATGAGTGTAGAGTGTACCTCCTTTTTCTTACTAATTGGACACTTATCCTTGTAGTGCCCCTTTTTGTTGCAACCAAAACATGTAATATGGTCCTTGGTCTTGGCCTTGGTGGAGGTAGAGGCTAGGTTGACTTCTTTTTCAACCTTGGATGAGGTAGATGCTCCCTCTTGTTCCGGCATGGAAGTGGGTCTCTCCTCCCCCTCAATCCTTGAGGTGGTGACCTCTTCCTCTTCTTCTCTTGAGGAGGTTGATGATCTTTCACTTAACTCCTCCTCCTCACTTGAAGAAGTTAACACTTCCTTTTCTTCTTCTTCTTCTTGACTCATTTGACTTTTTTTCTTGGGCTCTTGAATTTGGGTAGGAGTCTCATGATATCTTTTCAACTTATCCCATAATTCACACGCATTTTTATATTTTCCTACAACACACAAAACATTGTTAGGCAAAAGATTTTTCAAAATACTAATTACCTTCTCATTGACTTTTGATTGTTCTTGATGCTCTTTGTCCCAATATCTTGGACGAAGCCTCTTTCCGTGCTTGTCCTTTGGAGCTTCGAACGGCTCTTCTATGGCTATTCTACACGCCCAATCCATGCTAAGCCAAGTTTCCATCCTTGCTTTCCAATAGCCAAAATCCTCATGGTCATAGGCCGACGGAGTGTAGATATCATCACCTAATAACTTGTCTTCCATTGTTTTCTCTTCTAGCGTGTGCTCCCTCGGCGGTTAGTCCAATCAAGAGCGGTCCTTCGCTCTGATACCAATTGTAGGATCGATCATGTTTGCTAGAGGGGGGGGGTGAATAGCAATTCTTCAACCCTTTTCTTCCTACACGGTTAGTTGCACAGCGGAATATACAATAAAACAATAACAAACAACACTAACCAATGCTAACATGGAAGATTTACTTGGTATCCACCCCGGACGGGTGACTAATCCAAGAATCCATCGGTGGATCAAACCCCGGATAACCTTCGGCTAGTCCTCGTTGCTCCTTGTGGGTGGAGAAACCTCGCCACAAACTCAAACAAGGCACTGAGCACAAAGACTACTGTTAGGCCTTTAACCAAGACCAAACTCGTCAAGAATCTTAGCCGCCACGAAGTCCTCTTTAAATAGGACTCGGGCTGAAACCCTCACCACCAGTCGACTGCCCCCAGGGCAGTCGACTGGTGCCATTGAAATTCGACCGTTGCACCCCAACGTTCGAATTCTCAGCCAACTCACTAGCCGCTACCTGTCGACTGCTCCAGGGCAGTCGACTGGTCCAGTGGCCAGACTCTTTCTGTGAGTTTTACCAGTCGACTGCCCCAATGGCAGTCGACTGCCCTACTCACACACCTAGGGTTTCCCATCCCGAGTACACTTTTCTCAGCACTTGACCCTAGGACTTTCCCGAGTACGATCACACAGCACTCGTACCCTCACGACTCAACTGACTCCTCCTCCGCAGCCTCGACTGTTGCCTTCGCGCCCTCTTCATCTTAGCTCCCGTCCCTCGGATGCACATAAGCCTCCAGCTTGCCTCCATGCCATCCTTTATGCATGCCTCGAAGTTCATGCCTATCAGCACATCGTCCCTGCTCTCCAAGGTCCCTCGGATGCGCACGCAAGCCTCCAGCTTGCCTCCATGCCATCCTTCACCGTATCAAGGCCGTCCAGTCAAGTCCATATGTGTAACCTGTACAACCTGCACACTCAACATACACATATAAGAACACAATGATGGATCGAGAGAATACGATAGAGGGGGGGGGTGAATATCGTAAAACCTTTTCGAATATAAATTTAAGAGAATCAGCAGCGGAAATTAAAAACACAAACACAAACACGAACTCAAGGATTAATTGGTTCGGAGTCGCGGTCGGCTCCTACTCCAAGGCCCATGGTCCTTGACCGTTTACTACGGGCAATACTATAATCGTGCAAATAATTACAAAAAGATGTACAGTAGTAGAGCAGTAAAAATAGAAATCTAACTCTTCGTTACCGATGCCCGGTGTGGATCGTTCTTCGGTGCGTAGGGTCGTCGTCGGCGCTAGAAACTCGAGATCAGAAGTTTCTGGAGCAGAGCGCTTGAGAGAAGAGTATTGAGGGGTTGAAAAACTGTGTTTGGAAGCCTTGGGGGTCGAGCCCCTTATATAGTGAATCTGGGGCACCCGGGACGTTGGGGGCGCCCTCTGCGTGTCACACGATCCGCAAACATCTCGGTCAGCCCTTATCCTTCCAGGATCGGGCTCGAGGTTTGACGGGGGCGCCCGGGAAGCAGGGAGCGCCCGGGTTGACTCAATCAGCTGGCTTCTCGGCTGGATAGAACTCTATCTGCTTCGTTGGCTTAGACCCAGGGCGCCCGAGGCATCCAGGGCGCCCGGGAGCTTAGGGTGCCCGGGAGCAGTGAGCTTCCGAAGCGTTTTCACGCTAACTCTTGTTTGGTTTGACTTAGGGTGCCCGGGACCTCCCAGGCGCCCAACCCAGCTGCTGCCCCTCTCCTTTGGGGCGTTCTGAGCTGCAGAAACTCGTTCCTTCGATCCTGCATCCAGGGTTAGTACCAAACAAAACAAAGCAAGCATGTTAGTGCATTTTACAGCCGTAGCTGTCTTAGTTCTGACTTTGGGTCTCCAAAATGGAACCCTAGGTCGAATCGACACCTAGTGTTCCCTCGACGGGGAATGCGTCCTCACCTACTCCTCTCAAGAGATTTTACCTGTAGCCAACCGGCTCCTCCGGTTGGACTTTTGCCCAGCAGGCCTTCGGCATGTGCCTAGCAGTCGTTCGCCAGGTCTTCAGTACCAAGCAGTCCTTCGCCTGGTGCCTAGTAATCCTTCGCCAGGTCTTCGGTTCCAAGCTGTCCTTCGCCTGGTGCCTAGCAATCCTTCACCAGGTCTTCGGTACCAAGCATTCCTTCGCCTGGTGCCTAGCAGTCCTTCGCTAGGTCTTCAACTCCTTGCAGCCCTTTGCTAGGTGCCCAGCAGTCCTTCGCCAGGTCTTAGGGTTTCGATGCCTAATAGTCCTTTGCTAGGTGCCTAGCAGTCCTTCGCAAGGACTTCAATCTACACACTCAAGTAACATGTTAGATAAACATAACATCTTAACTTTTGAACCCTTTGCCATTATCAAAACCCAGGTTCGACTTGGGTGTTGTCTGCACCAACAATCTCTCTCTTTTTGATTTATGACAACCCGATTCAAAAAGTTAAGTTAATCAAAACAGGTGAAATACCATTTTAGTTTCCTCCCCCTGGAAGGAATCTCCCCCTAGGTTTTTCAAAGGTTCATGGGCTTTGAACAGTTTCTAAGTTTAAAGATGGATTTATTTTTTCAACACTTGGAACATTTTTCAAAAGACGTTTTAGAAAACATTTTTCAAAAAAAAAAATTTGCTTGGGCACTTGGATAATTTATACTTAGAAATTTTACATTTTTAGAAAATTTTTAAGTCAATAACTTAGTAGAAAATTTTTTCTAAACATCTTCTGAAGTACTTTTAGAATTTGATTAATAAATTCACTCTCTTTAGTACTTTAGAAGGTTTATACTTAGAAGCTTTTCTATTTGAGAAGTTTGAAAGTAAGTACTTAGAGGTAGCAAACATCTTAGGTCAAGTACTTAGACACAATTTTGAAAAATGGTTTAAGTCAAGTACTTGGCAATTTTTGAAAACAGTTTAAGTCAAGTACTTTGGAAATTTTTGAAAACAGTTTAAGTCATGTGCTTTGGAAATTTTTGAAAACAATTTAAGTCAAGTACTTAGAAATTTTTTGAAAACAGTTTGCTTTGGAAATTTTTGAAAACAACTTAAGTCAAGTACTTAGAAATGTTTTGAAAACAACTTAAGTCAAGTACTTTGGAAATTTTTGAAAACAACTTAAGTCAAGTACTTAGAAATTTTTTGAAAACAACTTAAGTCAAGTGCTTAGAAATTTTTGAAAACAACTTAAGTCAAGTGCTTAGAAATTTTTGAAAACAACTTAAGTCAAATACTTAGAAATTTTTTGAAAACAACTTAAGTCAAGTACTTAGAAATTTTTTGAAAACAACTTAAGTCAAGTGCTTAGAAATTTTTGAAAACAACTTAAGTCAAGTGCTTAGAAATTTTTTGAAAACAACTTAAGTCAAGTACTTAGAAATTTTTGAAAACAACTTAAGTCAAGTACTTTGGAAACAGTTTTGAAAAAGACAGTTTTGAAGGCAACTTAAATTAAGTACTTTTTGAAGAATGGATAAGAAGAAATTTGAATGTTGAAAAAAAATTTAAATCTTCTCTCCTTTCCAATCTCTCCCCTTTTGCCATATATCAAAAAACAAAGTAATATAGCAAAAAAAAATTGCATAGCAATATATAAAAAACAAAGCAATAGTATGCTGTACTGAACCAATTCAAGATATAAACTGAACCAAATCAATTTGAATAATCTCTGTAGGGTCCTGTCTAACCCAATTAGCTACTTACTAACTGCTATAAGTAGTAATTTTTGCTAGGGTTAGTCAAGTTGAGTGTTCTGTTCAAGTTAGATTTTCTAAACTTGACACTTAACCTGATTACTGTTTAATTTGTATTTAGTGCCCCAATTACTGCAGATGCACTGACTTAAAGCATCTTGAATTAAGGCAAAGACCTAAGCATCTCAACCCATTCTAGGTTATCAATCAAAAGTACCCTAAGGTGCTTGTGAGATGCTGGCTTCTAAATCTATAGGTGCATGCAGTTCTAGGGTTAGGGCCTAGGCTAAGTCCATTTTCGAAGAAAACCCCTAGTTTTGAAGGGGGTAGTTTTTTTTTAAAAAAAAACTAAGTAAAAAAAAATGATTTTGAAAATGTAAAAAAAAATTTCAAACTAAGTAACAAACTGATCAAGTAAAGCGGTTTTTTTAAAAAAAAAAAGAAAAGTAGAGTAAACCTATTCTACCATGCATAACCAGATAATCAAGAAAAGTAAATAATCTAACTCAATAAGTCAGCTAGCCAATGAGAGGACCAGGATAGTCACACCATAATCAGATACAAGTCAACCCTACTGAGTAGGGTTAGTCAAATAGTCAATAGTACAATGCCAATCTAATCTAGGAGGAGGGACCGAGATGATCAGAAGAGTCTGGCTGCCAGGATCGAAATAATGCCATCATCTCATCGTAGCGTGCGTCGCTGATCTCTCGATCGGCTCTGCGAGCATCCATATACTCTAAGTCGTTAGCTTCTACTTCTTCCCTCAGACTGTGTATCTCGGTCTGAAGTAGAGCTAGCGTCTCGGCAGTCATCGGCGGTGGGGGCTCGCCCATCTGCTGTCGAATCTCGGCCGCCAGATCTCCGACATCGACCTCAACCTCCTCGTCAGAGTCGATCTGGCGTCCGGCCTGCTGACGTCTCCACGATAAAATCCCGGTACCAGAGACCTCTATACCAGCTAGGAAAAAGATCCTAAAACCTATCTCATCAAATTCAGTCATCATGGTCATCTCTCCCTCAGTAATGTTCCGACCATGATGATGAAGAATGGAGGTGATGATGTGGCAGTAAGGGGTACGTACCTGCCCCTGAGTGGTAACACTAGACGCATATAGGATCGCGTGGAACATGTGGAGTCCAATGTCGATATCAAGATGGTAAATCAATGCATATTGAAGGAAGGTATGAAATGGTCGCATGGTCGCGACGTCCCTAGTGGATAACGGTAGAATGCATCGGACTAAAACTCTATACAGAACGTAGTCCTGTACCTAAAGGTCGATAGACTGAAATCGTTTGGCCAAGGGGTTCCTAGCATCCCTATAGAAGTAGGAATGTAGAGTATCTAGGTCAATATGAGAGTAGGGAGCGTCAAATGGAGGATCCCTAGGGGGATAACAGCAAAAGGTGGACTGGGAGAGTCATAGTCCAAGGAATCGGTTGAGCAACGAGGGTGTGATTGTCAAGGGCATCACTTGAACTGTAGTGACAAACATAAGATCATTCTGTCTAACTATGTTATTGTAGAATTCTGCATATAGGGATGTGTTAATTGGATGAGTGCAGAATACGAGGTTGTCTAGTTGGTAAATGTTGATAACATTCATGGCCAATGGACAAGATTGAGCGAAGAATTGCCTATTTAGGTAACTCGTCTTTATAGGCTTATATGTTGTTCGAGCAAATTTATTGCAGAGTTCTAAAGTTGGGAACCTAGGGTCGGGGCTAGGTTCGGTACCGGGGTTTGATTGGTTTGCTCGGCATTTTCTAAGATAAGAAGCATGCATTTAAAAGAAACAAATTTAAGAAAAATAATTTTAAATGCGAAAAAAAATCATACCGAGTAGCCGTTCGGGGAGGCATGGTTGAGGAGTAAGAGAGTCACTCGGGGGAAGTTAGGTTGCCTTGGAAGGAGAAGAGTTGGAGAAGAGAGGTGTATTGGTTGTGGCAAAATGAGGAAGTTCGGGTGCCTTATATAGGCATTTTAGCTCGGGCGCCCGGGAGCTCCCGGGTGCCCAGGTCAGATGGTCACTGCTTTTAGCAGTGACCTGCTACTGGTTGGGGGCACCCGTGATGGTCCGGGAGCCCGAGTGATGTGAGGTTGGTAGCTTTGCGTCCTTAGACTAGTCCTGGGGGCGCCTGTATGGGTCTGGGCGCCCTGGTTAGGGAGTTATGGCAACTTTTCTACCTTAAACGAAGTGAAAGTGGTAGGGGGCGCCCGAGGAGTCACGGGCGCCCGGGTTAAGACAACTTTGATGTTTTGGTTGACTAGTTTGACCATGTGACCATGGATTAATTATTTTGACCACGGTATGATTGCTTTGACCATAGTTTGACTACTCTGACCATGGTTTGACTAGTCTGACCATGGTTTGACTAGTTTGACCATGGTTTGACTATTATTTAAATCAAGCAATAATCAAGTCCGTTCTAAGCTAGAGAATTTAATGTTTGTACTAAGCAACAGTACAAAGATAAACTTAATTTTCTTTAAGTTAATTTTTACCCTCTCACCCATTCTAGAGTTGTCAATCACGTTTGCCTTATTGAATTTGTGAGACAGGTTTTAGTAGATAGTATTATTTTGAAAAATCATGATTTATTTTAAAATAGTTAAATTAATTTTGAGAACAATTGGTTTTGAGTTAATTTGAAAAATAGTGTTTGAATCTACAATTGACTGAAAATTTGTATTAGATTCGAATTTGACAAAGAATAATTTGAATTTGAATTTCAAAAATTGGCTTCTAGGTCTTGGCAGGGCACTAGGCCTTCTTTGGCCGTAGCCTTATTGGATCATCAACCCTTTCCTTGACAAAGCCTTTTAATAAAATTTCTTTTTCAATATTATTTTTTGAAAATTTTGGTCTAACTAGTTTGGATGTTGAATCGGTAGCTTCAGCTAGTTTCACCAGTCAAAAGAGGCCATGTAGAGTATACATGACCTTATTAGAATTGGCTTCCCTAACGTATTATCATCTCACCGCTACCCAATACTAGGTTGTTCAAATTTCAGTTAATTGGTTCAGTCCTTAAACTAACCATTCCTAAGTCTAAGCATGGTAAATTGCAGAAATTAAATAAACAAGCAATCATGCAATTTAAAAACACGAATAGACATTTATCTAACTATGAATATTATTTTTAATTTGGCTCCCCCTGGACTAAAGCCACGATAATGGTTCGGCAAGATGTGAATCTTGTCCTTGGGGATCAAATACTGATTTGATCCAGTTTGTTTGTTCAGGCACAGTTTGGGTACCCATGCCTGAATTTTAGGTCTGGACTGATTCAGTACAGCATAGTATGACCTTTGTCTAGACTTGGTTCTATAGCCTAATCCAGATTGATTTAGAATCGACTTCTATTTTCCAAGAATCATGTCAAGACCCTTGGAACCAGAAGTGAACCGTTCTAAGGCTGCTCTTAGGTCCTTGACTTGAGTTTTCAAGGAGGAGTTCTCTTTCTCAAGTTTTTCAACTTGAGTAGAGGTTCCTTCTTGAACCTTCTCAGTTAAGGATCTAGAGTCAGCTCCCTCTTTCAGGAGTTTTACTTCCTGTCGGAGAGATTCGACTCTGAGTTTGGCTTTCGCCAAGTCTCGAGAAAGATAGGCAATTAATTCGTTTAACTGATTTCTAGAAAAACCACTTACAGTGATTTCGCCATCCTTTGAAAACGTGAGTTTGCCGTCGTCCGGTTCCGATTCTGACTCGGTCTCGATTTCTTCTGAGGCGGTTAGTGTGAGCAGGTTCGACTATGGGACCTCTTCTTCTTCTTCGAAGGAGGACTCGTCCCACGTTGCCTGAAGTGCTTTCTTCTTTCTTGTCTTCTTTGTTTCCTTCAGATTAGGGCATTCAGTCTTGTAGTGACCCTTCTTCTTACATTCGTAACAGGTCACATTTGGTTTATTCTTCTCATTTGAAGGATCAGCTAGTTCTTCCTTTCTTCGGCTGGCTTTCCTTCTGTTGGTCTGGTTCTTTAGTTTTTTGTAATAGTCCCGAGCTAGCCGAACCAGCTTGGGTCGATTTCCTTCGTCGTCTTCTGAGTCTGAGTCTGAATCAGACTCGGGTGCAGGTTGAGGCTTCTTCTTGGTTATTTTTCCAGTTTTACCTGCAACAAAAGCGATGCCTTTCTCGGCCAGGGTGTAGTTAGTTTGCTCATGTAATTCTAATTCAGAAAACAGTTCATCTAACTTGATTTTAGACAAGTTCCTTGAAACTTTGTATGCATCTACCATAGATGCCCATAAAGTATTTCAAGGGAAGGCGTTAAGAGCATACCTTATTAGGTCACGGTTTTCTACCTTGTGACCGATGGTGTGTAGACCGTTCATCAGCTCCTGAATTCTGGCGTGGAGCTGAGCCGCAGATTCGCTGTCGTTCATCTTGATGGTATATAGCTTGTTCAGTAGAAGGTCCCTCTTGCTGATTCGGGTGTCGGAGGTTCCTTCGTGTAATTCAATTAGCTTACCCCAGAGTTCCTTTGCGCTGTTGAATGGACCAACCCGGTCCAGCTCTTCTTTGGTTAGACTGCATTGAAGTGTTTGGGTCGCTTTGGCATCAGCTTCAATTTTCTTTTTGAGTGAAGCATCCCATTCAGTGTAGGATTGTTGTACTCCGTCAGCATTCTTCGGAATTTCTAGTCTAGACTGGATTATTATCCACATGTCCACCTGAGTCTTCAGGTGGACTTCCATCCTACTCTTCCAGTAGGAGAAAACCTCCCCACTGAAGAGCGGTGGTCTGGCGGTGCTGAAGCCTTCTTGCATAGCCATTTAAAATTTACTGAAAAGAGAGAGAGAGAAAAGAAAAAATGTACCAAGACTTGATCTTGGATTAGCAGTGCGGGAAGAAAAGAAATTATCGAGTGGTGTTGCACCAACCTCGATTAACAAAAAAAAATTCGAAGAAAATCCGAAAAAAAAATCTCAAATTGGTGGTTGCACCAAATTTGAGCTTCCCAGCTCTGATACCACTTGTTGGATTGAGAGAATACGATAGAGGGGGGGGGGTGAATATCGTAAAACCTTTTCGGATATAAATTTAAGGGAATGAGCAGCGGAAATTAAAAACACAAACACAAACACGAACTCAAGGATTTACTTGGTTCGGAGTCGCGGTCGGCTCCTACTCCAAGGCCCACGGTCCTTGACCATTTACTGCGGGCAATACTATAATCGCGCAAATAATTACAAGAAGATGTACAGTAGTAGTGCAGTAAAAACAGAAATCTAACTCTTCGTTACCGACGCCCGGTGTGGATCGTTCTTCAGTGCGTAGGGTTGTCGTCGGCGCTAGAACCTCGAGATCAGAAGTTTCCGGAGCAGAGCGCTTGAGTGAAGAGTATTGAGGCGTTGAAAAATTGTGTTTGGAAGCCTTGGGGGTCGAGCCCCTTATATAGTGAATCTGGGGGTGCACGGGACGTTGGGGCGCCCTCCGCGTGTCACACGATCCGCAATCATCTCGGGCAGCCTTATCCCTCCAGGATCGGGCTCGAGGTTTGACGGGGGCGCCTGGGAAGCAGGGGGCACCCAGGTTGACTAAATCAGCTAGCTTCTCGGCTGGATAGAACTCTATCTACTTCGTTGGCTTGGACCCAAGGCGCCCGAGGCATCCGGGGCGCTCGGGAGCATGGGGGCGCCCGGGAGCAGTGAGCTTCCAAAGCATTTTCTCGCTAACTCTTGTTTGGTTTTGACTTAGGGCGCCCGGGACCTCCCGGGCGCCCAACCCAGCTGCTGCCCCTCTCCTTTGGGGCGTTCTGAGTTGTAGAAACTCGTTCCTTCGATCTTGCATCCAGGGTTAGTACCAAACAAAACAAAGCAAGCATGTTAGTGCATTTTACAGCCGTAGCTGTCTTGGTTCTGACTTTGGGTCTCCAAAATGGAACCCTAGGTCGAACCGACGCCTACTGTTCCCTCGACGGGGAACGCATCCTCACCTACTCCTCTCAGGAGATTTTACCTGTTGCCAACCGGCTCCTCCGGTTGGACTTTTGCCCAGATGTCCTTCGCCAGGTGCCTAGCAGTCCTTCGCCAAGTCTTCAGTACCAAGCAGTCCTTCGCCTGGTGCCTAGCAATCCTTCGCCAGGTCTTCGGTTCCAAGCTGTCCTTTGCCTGGTGCCTAGCAATCCTTCACCAGGTCTTCGGTACTAAGTAGTTCTTCGCCTGGTGCCTAGCAGTCCTTCGCTAGGTCTTCAACTCCTAGAAGTCCTTCGCTAGGTGCCCAGCAATCCTTCGCTAGGTCTTAGGGTTTCGATGCCTAGCAGTCCTTCGCTAGGTGCCTAGCAGTCCTTCGCTAGGACTTCAATCTGCACACTCAAGTAACATGTTAGATAAACATAACATCTTAACTTTTGAACCCTTTGCCATTATCAAAACCCAGGTTCGACTTGGGTGCTGTCTGCACCAACACACAAGGGTAAACCTAACTTAAATCCTTTGCCCAAACATCAAAACACTTGGTCACTCCGGACCATAGATGTCCTCAACACCTACTACCCAAGGACATTATTATAATTAGTTATTTGGTACAAATACAAAGTAAGTATAATAACCAAACATGCCTTTATTAATGATAGAATATGATACAAAAGGTCCCTAGTCAATCATCACATAATTGGCTCTAGGGCTCCTACTAACAAGCTAGGCACGAGTGGGTTGAGGTGTCTAAGGCCCTATTTGCATGCAAGATGCAAGAAGGAACTCCCGTAGGAACTCACATACTCAAGATGATTGGGTATATAGAGAACCTTGAAGGATTGGGATTTCCATTGGGCCTATAATTGGACACGAACCTTACCCTGCAATCGTTACCGGAAGGGTACAGTCAATTTATCATGAACTATAACTTGAATAAAATTACAAGTGATTGCCTGAGATGCTCAGCATTTGAGAACTACTGAACTCAATCACAAGAAAACTAAGATCAGTAATATACTGATGGTATAGAAGGGCAAAGGCAAATGGAAGACTAAAGGCAAGGGTAAGACCCAAGACAAAGGCAAGGCCAACTCTACTGCACTGAAGACCAAAGGCGGGGTGTCTAAGGAAGGGACCTACTTCCACTGTGGTGAAACCGGACATTGGAAGTGGAATTGCAAAATCTATCTAGAGGAAGTAAAAGGAAAAAGATGTGAGACTTTTGCCTCACGTATTTTTGTTATAGAAGTCAATCTATCTATTTCTTCTTCTTGGGTATTAGATACCGGTTGTGCATATCACATTTGTACTAATGTGTTGTGCCTTCGAAGAGCTAGAACATTGACAAAGGACGAAGTGGGCCTACGCGTAGGCAATGGCGCAAGAGTGGCTGCTATAGATATAGGAACATATTCCTTGTATTTGTCCACTAGGCTTATCTTAGAACTAGAGGAGTACTTTTATGTACATGCACTAACTAAGAACATAATTTTTGTATCTTGTTTGGATAAGAAAGGCCTTTCATTTATCATAAAGGACAAATGTTATTCTATAATGTTAAATGACATGTTCTATTGTAGTGCACCACTTATGAATGGAATCTATCTTCTAGACTTAGAGAACTCAATCTATAACATAAATACCAAATGGTTCAAACCAAATGATTTGAACCAAACGTATCTCTGGCATTGTCTCTTAGGTCATATAAATGAGAGTCGCATATCCCAGCTCCATAAGGATAGATTACTGGACTCATTTGTTTTGAATCATATGAGACATGTGAATCTTGTCTTCTAGGCAAGATGACCAAGACTCCATTTAGTGGACACGGGAAAAGAGCAACAGACTTGTTAGGACTCATACATACTGATGTATATAACCCTTTCAATGTTATAGCTAGAGGAAGCTATCAGTACATCATCACTTTCACTGATAATGTCAATAGATACGACTATGTGTATCTCATGAAACACAAGTCGAAATGCTTTGAAAAGTTCAAAGAATTCGAAAGTGAAGTACAAATCCAACATGGCTAGAATATTAAGATGCTTTGATCAGATCGAGGTGGTGAATACCTTAGCCAAGAGTTTCATGACCATCTAGCTGAGTGTGGGATCATATCCCAACTCACTTCACCGGGAACACCACAGTGGAATGGTGTGTCCGAGCGACGAAATCATACTCTATTAGAGATTAGACGATCGATGATGAGTCAGACAGATCTTCCTACGTCCTTCTGGGGATTCGCTCTAGAGATGACTCTTTTCACACTTAACCGAGCTCCATCAAAGGTCGTCATAAAGACATCACATACAATATGAACTGGGAAGAGTCCCAAGATGACTTTTATGAGGATTTAGGGTTGTGAGGCTTACGTTCGACGTCAAGTCTCAGATAAACTAGGGCGTAAATCTGATAAGTGCTATTTTGTAGGATATCCCAAGGAAATGAAGGGATATTACTTCTACAATCAAACTCTAGGGAATGCATTTGTCGCTAGAAATGGCTTTTTCTAGAAAGAGAGTTTATTTCTAGAAGAAATAGTGGGAGTAAAATCCATCTTGAAGAGTTCAAGATGATGATAGTGTTGGTGCCGGAAGCACCAAAGTCGAACCTATGTTTTGATAATGGCAATGGGTTCAGAAGTTAAGGTGTTGTTGTGATCTAACAATGCTAATTAAGTGTGCAGAAAAAGTCCTAGGTACACTAGGCACTAAGTCCTGGTTCTATGAATTGGGCACTAAGTCCTGGCCACGGGCTGAGCAACTTAGTCTTGACTTAAGGTTGGGCAGTAAGACCTGGTGAGTGAAGCTGGGCACTAAGACTTGGTCAATGACTGGGCACCGAAGACCTGGTGAGTAGAGCTGGGCACTAAGACCTCGTCACGGATTGGGCACGAAGACCTAGTGAGTGATGCTGGGCAAAAGTCCAACTGGAGGAGCCGGATGGCAAAAAGGTAAATTCTCCTGAGAGGAGTAGGTGAGGGCGCGTTCCACGTAGGAGGGAACATTAGGCATCGGTTCAACCTAGGGTTCCATTTGGGAGACCCAAAATCAGAACCAAGATAGCTCAGGCTGTAAATCAAGCTTTATTTTATATCATTTATATGTTTCTTGTGTTGTGGAACTAACCCTAGTTGCAGGAATAAAGGAAAGGAGATTTTTGCTGCTAGGCGCCTCAATGGAGTGAGGCGCCTCACTGGGCTTGGCGCCTGTGTTGAGACAGGCGCCCCGTGAAGAGTTACTCCAAAGCAATCGAAGCAAACTGCCACTCAAGCCTCTGGACCAAGTCAAATGAGGCGCCTGTGTTAACGCAGGTGCCCAAGTTAGCTCAGGCGCCCCAGTTGAAGGGATAAGCGCTGGCCAAGTCTGCGGATTGGAGTTCTCGCAGGATAGGCCACGTGTCAGACACCCCCTTCAACATAGGCGCCCCAGTGACTGATATAAATAGGGGTTCACCCCCAAGGCTTCAGGACAACTTGCTCTCTACGCACTCATTCAAGCGCGATGCTCCAACAAGTTCCGTACTCGCGATTCAAGCACCGACGACGACCCACTGCTCTGAACTTCCATCTTCTCCGGTCGTTGGTAAATGTTCATTTTTTTAAGTGCTGTAATTTCTTTTTAAATTCTATATTTATACTCCAACTTGTAATCTTTTACGAAATTATAGAATTGCCCATCGTAAACGGTCAAGGACCGTGGGCCTTGGAGTAGGAGCCGACCGCGACTCCGAACCAAGTAAAAACAAATCGTGTTAGCGATTGTTTTTGCTATTTCTGCTACACAATTACTCTCTTTGTCTAAAAATTTTAACGATCGATATTCACCCCCCCTCTATCGATTCAATCTGAACCCTCAAGTGGTATCATAGCGGCTGGCTCAAACTTGGTGCAGCCACCAGTTTGAGAATATTTTTTTTCGGATTTTCGAATCTCATTTTTTTTCGCTCGAATCTTTCTCGTTAATCAAGGTTGGTGCAACACCACTCGATTTTCTTTCGTTATTAATATTCTTCCAGCACTACTAATCCAAGACTCAGTCTTGGAATGAGTATTTTTAATTCTTTTTCAGAAAAATTTTAATGGCCATGCAAGAAGGATATAGCACCGCCAGACCTCCTCTTTTCAGTGGAGAAGTTTCTCCTACTGGAAAAGTAGGATGTAAGTCCACCTGAAAACTCAAGTGGACATGTGGATAATTTTCCAGTCTGTACTGGAAATTCCGAAGAATGCACAAGGCGTGGTGCAACACTATACCGAGTGGGACGACCCACTAAGGAAGAAGATCGAGGTCGATGCAAAAGCGGCCCCAACCTTGCAGTGCGGCCTAACAAAAGAATAGTTGAACCATGTAGAACCCTTCAACTGTGCGAAGGAGCTCTGGAACAAGATGATCGAGATGCACGAAGGTACTTCTGACACCAGGATCAGCAAATGAGATCTATTGCTCAACAGACTCTATACAATAAAGATGCACGACGGCGAGACTGTAGCTCAACTCCACGCCAGAATCCAAGAGCTGATGAACGGATTGTACACAATAGGTCACAAGGTTGAAAACCGTGACCTAATATGGTATACTTTAAATTCATTTATGAGAAACTCACTGTGGGCGTCTATGGTAGATGCCTACAAGGTTTTAAGGAATTTATCCGAAATTAAATTAGATGAGTTATTTTCTGAGCTAGAACTGCACGAACATACTAATACTACCTTGGTCGACAAAGGTATAGCTTTTGTTGCAGGTAAAACTCAAGGAAATGTTCCTAAGAAGAAGCCTCAACCAGCACCTGAGTCCGACTCAGACTCAGAATCAGAAGACAACAAAGGGGATCAACCCAAATTGGTTCGGCTAGCTCGTGATTACTACAAAGAACTCAGGTACCGAACGAGTAAGAAGAAATCAAGCCGAAGAAAGGAAGATCCAGCAGAACCTTCAACAAGCTCAAAGAGCAAAAACAACGTCAACTGCTATAAATGCAACAAAAAGGGACACTTCAAGTCAGAGTGCCCCAACCTAAAGGAACCCAAGAAGGCGTGCAGAAAGAAGGCTCTTCAAGCCACCTGGGAAGAGTCATCTTCCAAAGAAGAAGAAGAAGTCCCGCACGCAAATCTACTCGCCTTAACTGCCTCAGAAAATGTCGACTCCGGATCAGAATCGGAACCAGACGAGGACGTCAACACCGGAAGACTCACGATCTCGGAGAATAGACAAATCACTGTAAGAGGTTATTCATAATATGAGTTATCTAAGTTAATTTCTTATTTGTCTCAAAACTTGGCAAAAGCCAAAATCCGGGTTGAGTCCCTCCGACAGAAAGTAAAACTCCTGAATGAGGAAGTCAACTCGAGGTCCTTGATTGAGTCAAGTCATAAAGGAAACTCAACTCAAGTCCAAATGCTTGAGGAAGAGAATTCCTCCTTGAAAACTCAAGTCAAGGAGCTCAGAGTTGCCTTAGAACGGTTCACTTCGGGTTCCAAGGGTCTTGACATGATTCTTGGAAAATAGAAGTCCGTTCTCAATCGATCCGTACTAGGTTATCGAACCAAGTCGAGACAACATTCATATTATTCTGTATTGAACCAACCTAGAACCCAAGTCCAAGCATGGGTCCCCAAGATGTGTTTAAATAAACAGGCTGGACCAAACCAGTATTGTATCCCCAAGGACAAGATTCACATCTTGCCTACCCTTATCGAGGCTATAGTCCAGGGGGAGTCAATATAAAAACCATATTTATAGTTAAATAATTTTACTAAATTGCTTGCTTGCTTGTCTATTTTCTTTTTGTAATTTTTAATTATCATGCTTAGATTTAGGATTGGTTAGATTAAGGACAAATGATTGAGTTGAAATTTGAACAACATAGTATTGAGTGGAGGTGAGATGATAGTACGTTAGGGAAGCCCTTCTAATAAGGTCAAGTATATCCTACCTAGTCTGTTTAGTCTGGTGGAACTAGCTGAAGCTACCGATCCAAGACCCAAACTAGTTACACCAAAATCATTCAAGAAGTAACATGAAGATGAATATTCAGTAAAAGGCTTTATCAAGGAAAGAGTTGTTGCTCCAAAGGCTACGGGCAAAGAAGGCCTTGTGCCTCGCCAAGACCTAGAAGCCAATTATTGAAAATCAAATTCAATTTACTGTTTGTTAAATTTGAATCTAACATAAATTTTAATTAATCTTAGATTCAACATATTTTCAAAATCAATAACCTTAAATAGTTTTCTAAATTAATTCAACTCTTTCAAAATTAACCGTTTTTCAAAATTAAAATTTTATTTTGAAAATCTGTCTCACAAATCCGATAAGGTTAACATGTTTGATAACACTACATTGGGTGAGATAGACTAGGCTGTGAAATTCAATTAAAGCTATCCCTAACTCTAATGGATCCAAATCAACAAATACTTTATGTGTAGGAGCATAAAGATTTGGACCAGTGGATGTTGGATAGTGGATGCTCCTGACACATGATTGGAAACAAATTGAAATTCACCAAAATCAAGTTCAAGAACCTATGCTCAGTAGCATTTGGCAACAATGCTACACTCAAAGTCATTGGGTTAGGTAACATTGAACTTAAATCTGATTTCATTATTAAGAAAATTCTCTTGGTTGAAAATTTTAAATTCAATTTGCTTAATATTAGTCAACTCTGTGATACTGATTACATAGTTACCTTCACCAACTCTGGCTGCCTTATTAGAAACCTCCAAGACTCTGAAATAATGCTTAATGGTACTAGAAAAAATAATGTTTACACTATTAATCTACCCTTAGTACCAAAATGCTTTCTGACGCAATTAGAGGAATCTAACCTTTGGCATAGGAGATTAGGTCACACTCATGTCAAACTAATCTTGAAAATTACCCAACTTGGTTTAATTAAAGGTGTACCAAAAATCAAGAATTTTGAGGACACAATTTGTAACTCATATAAACAAGGTAAACAAACTAAGTCTACTCACAAACCAACTCAATCAGACATAACCCAAACCACACTTGAGCTCCTGCACCTTGACCTATTTGATTCACATGGAGCCAAGTCACTAAGCGCGAATCGGTACTGCTTAGTAATTATCGACGATTACTCTAGGTTTACCTGGGTTAAGTTCCTAAAAACTAAGGATGAAACCCTGAACTTATTTATTGACTTATGTAAAATTATTGAAAATCAAAATGATACTAAAATTAAAAGATTTAGGAGTGATCACGGGGGAGTGTTTGAAAATTAAAGGTTTGAGGAATTCTACAAAATCAATGGGTATATTCATGAATTTTCTTGTTCTAGAACCCCCCAACAAAATGGGATAGTAGGGAGAAAAAATAGAACCCTTCAGGAAGCCACTAGAACAATGCTCAATGAATATAGTCTAGCTAACCAATTTTGGGCAGAAGCGGTTAGTACGGCATGCTATATTCAAAATAGGGTCATAATTAATAAAAGGCACAATAAAACCCCATTTGAACTATATTATCATAGATTGCCTAACCTACACTACCTAAGGGTCTTTGCACCCTTTGTGTGCAAAGTCCATATCTTGAACACTAAGGACTACCTAGGTATGTTTCAATCTAAGTCAACCCCAGGGATCTTCTTAGGATATTCGACAACTAGTTGAGCCTATAGGGTTTATAATAAACAAATCCACAAAATTGAAGAAACTACTAATTTAATTTTTTATGAAGAAGTTACATCAAAAGATAATCAAAATTTAAACCAATCAAATCTTGATCATGAAGATAGTAAACCAATAATTGAATCATCAATTGAACCAATAATTGAACCAATAATTGAACCACTAAATGAACTAACACTTGAACCAACTACTGAGGTATCAACTGAACCAATAACTGAACCAAACCAAGTAGTTGAACCAAACACTGAACTGAACCGTCCAGCCGGACCTGAGGCTGAACCTAGTTGTAGAAGGACAAAGAAACCCAGACTCAATCATCCTTCTGATCAAATTATGGGTGATCCAACCTTAGGAGTCAGAACTAGGTCCTCCTATAGAAATTATAGTCAAATAGCACTCATTTCAAAAATTAAACCTAAGACTATAGAGGAAGCCCTACCTGACCCTGATTGGATCATAGCTATGCAAGAGGAGTTAGCCCAATTTGAAAGAAACTATGTCTGGGAACTAGTACCTAAACCTGAGGGAAATTCTATTATAGATACTAAGTGGGTTTTTAGAAACAAACTAAATGATTAAGAGGAAATTCATAGAAATAAAGCCCACTTAGTAGCTAAAGGGTTTAGTCAGGTTGAAGGGTTAGACTATGATGAAACCTATGCCCCAGTAGCCAGACATGAGTCAATTAGATTGTTATTAGCCTTTGTAGCCCATAGAGGGTTTAAGCTATATCAAATGGATTTCAAGTCTGCTTTGTTGAGGCAATCTGTGATCTGGAGTGATCATGAGTTTTGATATTTACGCAAAGGGTTTAAGTTAGGTTTCCCTTGTGTTCTAATATGTGTATGTTGAGTGTGCAGGTTGTACAGGTTACACATATTGACTTGACTGGACGGCCTCAGTACGGTGAAGGATGGCATGGAGACAAGCCGCGGACTTGTGTGAACACCTTAGGGACTATGGAGAGCAGGGACGATGAGCTGAGGGGCATGGACTCCGAGACATACGTGAAGGATGACATGGAGGCAAGCTGGAGGCTTACGTGCATCCGAGGGACGGGAGCCGAAGATGAAGAGGGCGTGAAGGCAATAGTCGAGGCTACTGATAAGGAGTCAGTTGAGTCGTGAGGGTACGAGTGCTGTGTGATTGTACTCGGGAACGTCCTAGGGTTTGAGTGCTGAGAGAAGTGTAATCGGGAAGGGAAACCCTAGGTGTGTGAGTGGGGCAGTCGACTGCCATTTGGGCAATTGACTGATAAAACTCACAGAAAGGTTCTGGACCCTGAGAGTAGTTGACTGGTAGCAGCCAAAATTCGAACGTTAGGCGTGTAACATTCGGATTTTGGTGGGGGCAGTCGACTGCCCTGGGGGAAGTCAACTGGTGGTGAGTTATCAGCCCTAAGTTCTATTTAAAGAGGATTTCATGGTGGCTGAAACTTTTGACGAATTTTGTCTTGGTTAAAGGCAAAATAGTAGTCTTGGTGCTCAGGTCTGTCAAGGTGTTGTGGTGAGGTTTCTCCACCCACAAGGAGCAACAAGGGCTAGCCGGAGGTTATCCGGGGAGTGATCCACCAATAGATTCTTGGATTAGTCATCCTTAGGGGTGGATACCAAGTAAACCTTACTGTTAGCATTGCTCTTTACATTGTTATTTTTGTTTTATTGTATATTCAACTTGCGCAACTAACCGTGTAAGAAGAAAGAGTTTGAAAAGTGCTATTCACCCCCTCTAGCAACCGTACAAGATCCAACAAATGGTATCAGAGCAAAGGACTACTCGTGATTGGAATAACCGCCAAGAAGAGCAAATGTTAGAGGGAAGAACAATGGAAGACAAATTTGGGGACGATATCTACACTCCGCCGCCCTACGTCCATGAAGATTTTGCTTATTGAAAAGCAAGAATCTAGACATGGTTCGGAATGGGGTGAGATCTTAGGATTGCGCTTGAGGAGCCCTTCGAGATTCCAAAGGATAAGCATGGGAAGAAGCTTAGGCCTTGATATTGGAGTCAAGAACAACAAGCACAATCAAAAGCCAATGAAAAGGGAATTAGTATTTTAGTAAACATTTTGCCTAATGAGGTTTTAAAAGTTATAGGGAAATATCAAAATGCACATGATCTATGGAGAAAGGTAGGAGAATTCCATGAAACCCCTACACGAGTTCACTTAGTAGAAGAACCCGAGGAAGTGAGCTCGATAGCCCAAGAGGAGGAAGAATTAAGTGAGAGATCATCAACCTCTTCAAGAGAAGAAGAGGAAGTATCAAGCTCAATGATTGAGGGGGAGGAGAGACCCTCATCCATACCAGAACAAGAGGAAGCATGCACATTATCCAAGGTTGAAGAAGAAGTCAACCTAGCCTCCACCTCCACCAAAGCAAAGACCAAAGACCATATCACATGCTTTAGATGCAATGAAAAGGGGCACTACAAGGATAAGTGTCCAAAAGGTAAAAAGGAGGTAAAATCTAAACTCAGTTCAAATTCTTTTAAATCTAACGTGGGTTGTAGGATTGGAGAAGCCCAAGAAAGGAAAAAGAAGATTAGATGCTTCACATGTGGAGAATTAGGGCACTACCACACCAAGTGCCCAAAGAAAAGTGAAATCAAGAAAATGGAGCATCTAAGAAGATGGGTGAAGGAGGAAAGAAAGAAGAGAAGAAGCTCACAACAAGGAGGGACTACAAGGGTAAGGGAGGTAATTCCTAACCCTAAGTTAAAGTGTAATTCTAATTTGAGTTCCTCCATGCACATTAAATATAGTGGTAATTATCCCTCCATGCATACTAGATTTAATGAAAAATGCTTAATGGTGCATAATTTTGGATTTAAGTATAATAATAGGAATAGGGTTAACAAGGTAGATCATAACCCTAGGAAAAGCATGCATCATGGTAGACCTAAGATTTTTGTATCTAAGGATCATGACATTAATCCCAAAAAGGTGAGGAATGTGCCTAGAAAGGAGGGTAGGTCTAGGAATGTCCAAAGTGGACATATGGACTCAAAGGTTAGAAACTTGGAAAGGAAAAATCAAGCCTTGAGGAAAAAGCTTGATAAATTAGAAAAGACCCTAGAAAGATTCACGATTGGATCAAAGGGTCTAGACATAGTGTTGGGTAGTTTAAAACCCAACTATGATAGATCGGGGTTGGGCTACCAGTCTAAGGTCTCCAATGCCAAGGGAAAGAAACATGCTGGGGAAGCATATGATCATGGCAAGAAGGAAAAGTCCAAAAATGGCAAGGGGGTGTCATTTAAAGGGAAAGATAAGGACTTAACCAAGGACAAAATGTCCAAGGTTAAGAAGGTGAGATTTGTAGGTCAAGAATCACTGGGGGCTCACCGGTGTGGCCTAGTGTGGATTGAGTCACCTAGGAGGTGGCTAGGGCTAAGAGCTCAAGGGGGAGCTCTAGGAACCTTTGAGATCCATGGTAAATGGATCTCAAGAGGTTTTCTCCTAGGAAATTAGATGAAATGTGCCAAAAAGGATTGAAAGACTTGGGTAAGTCTTAAGCCTTGGGAATTGACACATTAAAAGGGATATTAGGGAGAAAAGGATGAAAATGGGGTTATATTTGAGAAAATTGGTTTTTAGTGTAAAAATGTCATATAACTTGGTGCTAGGAATGTAATGTGATTGAGTATGGGAAGAGGCATCAAGGTGAGGTCGAAATTAGAACCTTTGGACAAGGTTTAAATGATACAATTTAGGAGAAGTTGAGTTTCGTGCCAATATTGGGATTTGGAGTACATTTGTTTGAAAACATATTTTTCCCAAGTAGACATAGGTTTCACAAATCTCCCTATAAAATTTTAGATTTTTCGGAGATTTGTAAAATTAACTAGGCATTTCTGAATTTGGGCTGAAAACCTGAAATTCAGGTATCAGTCGATTGCCCTGGGGGCAGTCAACTGATCTGAAGGTTTCAGTAGAAAAGGCCTATTAGATGATCAGAAATTACAAGATTGAAATCATACGAAAGTGTCATGATATCTTGTGAGATTGTATGACATGATTTGATATTATATGATTTGAAGGTCCTAAATTACTATTGGATGAAAGAATATGGCTTTAAATTAAAACCCCTTAGTTATGATGTCATGTTCCATGAATAAAATCTTGCCTCATGATATAATGGTGATAGTATGAAATAAGGCTTAAGTGGATAAGGGTTTATTAATATGATGAAATTAAAGAAGGATTGATAAGTGCATAAGGTTCATTGGTTGATATTGAATGATAAGTTTTTTAATGGATGAAAGGATATGGAAGTTTCCCATATGTATCTAGGATTAGGAGATAAAAAGGGGGAGACCTTAATCATATTGAGGATATGGAAAAGGGAAAATTGAGGAGAATTCCTTGTGTGAATTGATAATGGTTAGAAGTGGCAAACACAAGGAATCTTGAATAGAGTTCAAAATTGATACAAAATGCAAATGTTTTAGGAAATTAGAGAATGTACCAAAAGTCAAGCACGTATGTTGTTTTTCATGGAACCAGATTTTTCTAGGATGGAGTACAACCTAACAAATGTGCTTGAAAACTTTTAGAGTGTTCATGGTTTTGTTGAGTTCTTTTTTGCACTAGGGGTAAGGTTGCTTGGGGGCAATCCTTTGATAGTGTCAAAGTTAGAAGAACTTGGATGTTAAGTTGGGGTTGAACT
This sequence comes from Boesenbergia rotunda, assembly GCA_024364735.1. NCBI lineage: Eukaryota > Viridiplantae > Streptophyta > Magnoliopsida > Zingiberales > Zingiberaceae > Boesenbergia > Boesenbergia rotunda. The sequence goes on from JAGFNQ010004694.1 coordinate 107,413, forward strand.
TAACTTGAGATTATGAAGTTAGGTTGGGTAGAACTTAACTTGATTAGTGGAAATTGGGAAAAGGCATAGGTTAAGGGGGAGGTAACCTCTTGTTTGCCTTAACTTTCATAGAATTTTTTTGGGTTTTGTGTCCAACTTGGGAATGGTTATAGATACATTGTGGAATGTATTTTTCACAGGTAGGTATGGGTACCACAAACTTCTCCATAAAATTTGGGGAATTTTGGAGATTTATGGAATTTCTGGAGCATTTCTGAATGTGGTCTGAAAAACTGATATTTAGAGATCAGTCGACTGCCATGGGGGGCAGTCGACTGGTAAAGGCAGATTTGTGTGTCAGCAGCTGTTTTGGTGTCCAAATGATGGAAAGCGAGTGTATGGGGGCCTAGTACACTGTGTTTAGGATCATTAGGTATTAAAAGAACCAATAATTGGGATATTGTTGGGTTCTTTTTTATGTTAGGCAAAGGGGGAGAAGTGTTGGGTTTAATTTGAGAAACCAAACATACCTTTGCAAGAAACCCTAGGTTTAGGGGGAGCATGGTTGCTCCATTCTTGGCGTAAGGGGAACCTGGGAGAGGTTCTTAAAAAGCCTTTGTAAGTCCAACTTAGGGGGAGCTTGAGAGAAGCTTTAAAAAGCCCATTTTTGTGAAGAGTCCTAACTTGGAGGGTTAGGTGTGGAATGCCTTGGGATAGGATCCATGCATTGCATATGCATTGGTGGTGTAAGTCCAAGATGGAGTCTTAGCAACGTAAGCCCAGTTGTGTGCTTATCATTGTTTTTGCTAATTATTGCTATTGACTACTATTTGGTTTCCCTAACTTAAAGATATTGCCAAACATCAAAAAGGGGGAGATTATTGAGGCAATCAGTGATCCGGAGTGGTCATGAGTTTTGATGTTTGGGCAAAGGGTTTAAGTTAGGTTTCCCTTATGTTCTAATATGTGTATGTTGAGTGTGCAGGTTGTACAGGTTACACATATTGACTTGATTGGACGGCCTCAGTACGGTGAAGGGTGGTATGGAGACAAGTCGCGGGCTTGTGTGCGCACCTGAGGGACTATGGAGAGCAGGGACGATGAGCTGAGGGGCGTGGACTCCGTGGCATGCGTGAAAGATGACATGGAGGCAAGCTAGAGACTTACGTGCATCCGAGGGATGGGAGCCGAAGATGAAGAGGGTGTGAAGGCAATAGTCGAGGCTGCTGATGAGGAGTTAGTTGAGTTGTGAGGGTACGCATGCTGTGTGATTGTACTCGGGAAAGTCCTAGGGGTTTAGTGCTGAGAGAAGTGTGCTCGGGAAGGGAAACCCTAGGTGTGTGAGTGGGGCAGTCGACTGCCATTTGGGCAGTCGACTGATAAAACTCTCAGAAAGGTTCTGGATCCTGGACCAGTCAACTGCCCTAGGAACAGTCGACTGGTAGCCACCAAAATTCGAACGTTAGGCGTGTAATGGTCAGATTTTGGTGGGGGCAGTCGACTACCCTAGGGGGCAGTCGACTGGTGGAGAGTTATCAACCCTAAGTTCTATTTAAAGAGGACTTCGTGGTGGCTGAAACTTTTGACGAATTTTGTCTTGGTTAAAGGCAAAATTGTAGTCTTGGTGCTCAGGTCTTGACAAGGTGTTGTGGTGAGGTTTTTCCACCCACAAGGAGCGACAAGGGCTAGCCGGAGGTTATCCGGGGAGTTATCCACCGACGGATTCTTGGATTAGTCACCCTTAGGGGTGGATACCAAGTAAGCCTTACTGTTAGCATTGCTCTTTACATTGTTAGTTTTGTTTTATTGTATATTCCGCTTGCACAACTAACCTTGTAGGAAGAAAGAGTTCGAAAAGTGCTATTCACCCCCCCTCTAGCGTACGTACCAGATCCAACATGCTTTTCTAAATGGGTTTATTAAAGAAGAAGTTTATGTAGGGCAACCCCCAGGATTTGAGGACCTAGAAAAACCTGAATATATTTTTAAACTTAGAAATGCACTTTATGGGTTGAAACAAGCACCTAGGGCATGGTATAAACGATTATCAACTTATCTAATTTCTAAGGAATTTAAGCAAGGTCAAATAGACTCCACACTTTTTGTTAAATCCTTAGAAAAAGATATTTTTATTGCACAAATATATGTTGATGATATAGTATTTAGATCCACTAACTCTAATTTTCTAAAAGAATTTGTAAAATAATGGAAAGTGAATTCGAAATGAGCTTGGTGGGTGAGCTCAACTTTTTCTTAGGTTTACAAATTAAGCAAACTAGAGATGACAATTTTGTTCACCAATCCAAATATGCCAAAGAGCTAATAAAGAAATTCAAAATGGATAATTCAAAAAGCTTAAGTACCCCTATGACAACTAATGTGAAAATAGATAATGACCCTGAAGGTAAGCTTGTAGATCTTAAGTTATACCGAAGCATGATTGGTAGTCTACTTTACTTAACCGCTAGTAGACCTGACATCTTGTTTTCTGTAGGAATGTGTGCTAGATACCAAACTGTGCTAAGGAATCCCACTTAGCAGCCCTAAATGCAGTACTAAGGTACATTAAGGGTACCCTAAATGTAGGAATTTGGTATCCTAGAACTTCCACTTTTGATTATCAAGGTATTCTGACTCTGACTATGCTGGGTGTAAGTTAGATAGAAAAAGTACAAGTGGAAGTTGCCAACTGTTAGGACATAACTTAGTCAGCTGGTGTAGTAGAAAGCAACACTGCGTAGCCTTATCTACAACCAAAGCAGAATATGTTGCCCTAGGAGAGTGTGTGGCACAACTTTTATGGATGATGCACACTCTTAAGGATTTCCAGCTTGACTACACCCAAACTCAAGTTTTTATTTATAATATTAGTTCAATCAATTTGACTAAAAACTCAATTCAACAGTCCTAAACCAAACATATAGAAGTTAAACATCATTTTGTAAGGGATCATGTAGCCAGAGGCGAGATAGTACTTAAGCATGTAGACTCAAAATCTAACTTAGCTGACATTTTTACCAAACCCTTACCTGAATCTGAGTTTAGCTCACTAAGAAGGCAGTTAGGGTTGTGCTTAGTAGAATAGGATTGTTCTATATTTCTCAAAAAAAGTTTGTTTTCCTATTTTTTTAAATTTGTTTCGAAAATTAGCAATTTGAAAAATCATTTCTTTTATCATGTTTTTGAAATTTAAAATGATTTTCTGACCTAGTTTTTATAAAAACATACCCCCTTCAAAACTAGGGTTTTTGCGTAATTGGACTTAGCTTAGGCCCTAACCCTAGAACTGCATGCACCTATAGATCTAGAAGCCAGCATCTCACAAGCACCTCACTTTTGATTGATAACCTAGACTGGGTCGAGATGCTTAGGTCTAAGCCTTTATTCAAGATGCTTTAAGTCAGTGCATCTGCAGTAATTGGGGCAATAAATACAAGTTGAACAGCAATCAGGTTAAGTGTCAAGCTTAAAAAATCTAACTTGATCAGATCACTTAACTTGACTAACCCTAGTGAAAGCTACTATTTTATAACAGTTAGTAATAGCTAACTGGGTTAGACAGACCCGAACAAGATTGGTTTAATTTGGTTTGGTGTCTTTTCCTACTTGAATTAATTAGGGTTGGTTCGATACAGATTTTCAAATTTTTTCTCTAAGTTTGAATTAACTTGTAATAATTGTTATCAATTTCTTTTGATATATGGCAAAGGGTGAGAGAGAGAAAAAGAGGAGAAATTTTTTCAAATTTTTTAAAATTTTTATCTCTTTTTCAAAAAGTAAAGTAAAATGTCTAAGTACTTCAAAATTTTCTAGGTATCTTCAAAATTCTTTAAGTATTTCAAAAATGTTTCTAAAGATTTCTCTAAGTACTTTTTAGCGTTTAAAAAAGTTTCTAATACTTCAAAGTTTTTTTAAGTGCATTCAAAAACTTCTAGAGGACTTTAAATATAATATTTCTAAGTGCTTTCAAAAACTTCCAAAGGACTTTAAATATTTCTAAGTGCAGTTGTTTTAAAATATTCCTAAGAAATTTTTTTAGTAAATAAAAGTTGTCTGAGCTAAATTTCTTCTGAAACTTTTTTGGCAAATGGTGCTAAGTAAAATTCTTCTTAGTGAACAAATTTTGTTTGAAAAAATTGGTTAAAGATTTTTTTTGTAAAAATGTTTTTATTTTCTAAGTATATGTTTCTAAGTATTGAAAAAGTTTTTGGTAATAATCAAATGTTTTCCCAACTTCTCAAAATTGAAACTTTTTAAGGGAAATCTGTTTTCAAAATTTGTCTTGCCTAAGTGAATTTATGTTTACAAAGTTCTCTAACAAAAGTTAGAATTGTAAAACTTTTTCAAAAAATTGTCTAAGTGTTGAAAAGTTTTTTTTTTGCAAATGCTTGATTTTGACAAACACTTAGTCAAACTTAAAAGCACTTAGAAGATTTACAAAAACCCGTATATAATTGAAAAATTCAGGAGGAGAATATTTTCAGGGAGAGAAAAAGAATTTGTTTTAAGTATTTCTTGAGATACTTATTGTTGTTAGATTGCTATAGAATGTTATTTTAACTTAACTTTTTGAACCATGTTGTCATAAATCAAAAAGGGGGAGATTGTTGGTGTCAGAAGTGTTGAGGCAATCAGCCCAAGGATGATCGGGAAGATCATTGTTTTGATGTGTGTGTGCCAATATGTTTAAGGTTAGGGTGTTATCTTGTTATTTGATATGTGTGATTGAGTTTGCAAGACTTGGAGAATCACACATGGTGGACATATCCGAGGGACGAGAGCCAAGGGAGGAGGACTCCAAGGGCAAGCCGGGAAGTGGACTTCAAAGGGCACACGTGAAGGGTGGCATGGAGGCAAGCCAAGGGAAGGCTTGTGTGCGCATCCGAGAGACGATAGCTAGTGGAAGAAGACTTCAAGGGGCAAGCCAAGGGAGTATACCTGAATGCACACGTGAAGGAGAGTGTTCGGAGTGAGAGTGAGTAGTTGTAGAGGCTGGGCAGTCGACTGGTAAAAAGGCAGTCGACTGTCAAAACACACAGAATATTTCTCACTCTAGACCAGCCGACAACTCCAGGAGCAGTCGACTGGTAACCCCGAAAACTAGCCGTTGGCTACCAATTAAAGCTAGACCAGTCGACTGGTGTTGGGTTGGACAACTCGTGGAGTTGTTCTTTACTCTTATTTAAAGGGGACTTTTTTGGCATGAGGAAGGAACGGTTCTTTACTGTACCAAAGTGCTGCTAATGCCCCAATTGATCAGTTCTTCATCTAGCCTTCACTTCAATCTTGTAAAGAGGAAGAAGACACCTTGTAATGGTTTTCTCCATCTTAAAGGAGACATTTCATAGTGGAGGTGGAGTACTCGTGTGGATCCTTGGATTAGTCATCCTTCGGGGTGGATACCAAGTAAAATCTTCTTGATAGCATTGAATCTCTTATTTTCATTATATTTTTGTATTGTGCTAACCATCTTGTAGAGAGAATTCGACGAAAAGTGTTATTCGCCCCCCTCTAGCAACGAAAACGATCTTACAAGTGGTATCAGAGCCAGGTTCGCTTCGGGAGAACTCACCGTCGACCGGAGTACAAAGAAATGGTGTTCCAAGAGGGCTATAACACCACAAGGCCTCCGTTCTTCGATGGAATCGATTTCGCCTATAGGAAAGGTAGGATGAAATACTATTTGATGAATGTCATTGAGAATTGGATGAGTGTTGTAGATGGTTTCGAAGCATCCATCAACGAAAGAGGAGAGCCACTACCCATGAGAGCTTGGCCAAAGGAAGTCATGAAGAAGGTGTAAGCAAATGCCAAGGCCACCACCACACATCAATGCGGATTGTCCAAGGAACAACTCAACAAGGTGGGGCCTTTCAAGAGCGCAAAGGAATCATGGGAGAAACTAGTCGAGCTCAACGAAGGCTCAAACGAGTCAAGGAGGGCAAAGAAGGACCTCTTGGTCGCTCAACTACAATCATTATCAATGAAGACTAACGAGACGGTTAGCCAATTACATGGAAGGGTAAAGGAAATCATCAACGAGTTACATGTAATTGGTGAGAAGGTGGAAAACCGAGATCTCGTGAGGTATGCCCTACAATCTTTCCCTAGGACTACATTGTGGGCATCAATGGTTGATGCCTACAAAGTGTCAAGGGACCTTTCAATGGTAAAGTTAGATGATTTGTTTTGTGAATTTGAATTACATGAGCAAGCTAACATGTCTTCCAAAGAAAAAGGTGTAGCATTCATTGTAGAAAAGGAGAAGAAAAAGAAGGAGAAGAAGAAGGTGATCTACTCCTCATCATCTGAATCAGAGGAGTCTAGTGCTTCTATGGATAGTGACCAAGAGGCCTACATGGTAAGGAAAATGAGAAGAGCATTTAAAAATTTCTCTAACAAATCTTATAGTAGAAAGGATCAAGAAGCAAGAGCAAAGTCATCATTTGCTACAATTGCCACCAAGAGGGCCACATGAAGAATGAGTGCCCACAACTCAAGAAAAGAGATGACAAGAAGGAAGAAAAGAGGAAGAGTGAGAAGAGGAAGTCAAAAGAAAAAGGAACAAGTGCCACAAGCCTAAAAGCAACTTGGGATGATCCATCGTCTTCGGAGGAGGAGAAAGATCACGTGTCACACTTCGCACTAATGGGAGTGGACAACTTGGAGTCATCCGTGATGAGAGAAGCTCAAGTAGTGAAGATGAAAGTAAAGCCTCATCATCATCTGAATCTGAGGCATCGGTAAGTGAGGTATATAGTCTACCCTCTTCTACTCTTGTCAAAATTATTTCTAGTACAAATATGGATTTGGCTAAAGCTAGGAAGAAAATTAAGGACTTAAAGGATGAAGTTGCCATGCTTAAGGTAGAATCCATGAAACTCAAAGAAAATTTGCATGAGGTTTCTACTATGTCAAATGATTCATGTCTTGAAAATGAAAATAAGGAACTAAGGGAAAAGGTAGAAAACCTAACCAAGACACTTAGAAAGTTTCAAGTTGGCTCTAGCAACCTTGATATGATAATAAATAGTCAAAGAGTCATTTACAACAAAGCCGGGTTGGGTTATAGGCCAAAAATCAAGGAGGTAGCCTTTGTTTCACTCATGGGTAGAAAGGGTGCCTCTAGGAGACTAAGTGTTAAGGGAAATACCAAGAAGGCTTGGGTACCAAAGAAGTATTTAAATGATGCATGTGGATCTAAAATTTGGGTACCAAAAGCTTGTGTTTTCCATGTTGTATAGGTAAAAGTCAAGGATGCCTCAAAAATATGGATTGTAGATAGTGGGTGCTCAAGACATATGACTAGAGATGTGAGCAAGTTCACCACTATTAGCTACCTAAGAGAAGGGAGCATATCCTTTGAAAATAGTGGGAAACTCAAAATAATTGGTAGGGGCACCATTGAGGTATCTCCTACAATCTCTATCCACAAAGTTCTTTTGATTAAAGATATGGAATTTAATTTATTTAGTGTAAGTCAACTTTGTGATGCGAGATATATATAGGGTTGAGTTTCATGCTAGAAAGTGTCTAATTAAACAAAATGGGTCCGAAAATGTTATGTTAGAAGGGTATAGAGAGGCTAATCTTTACTATCTTAATCTTGCTTATGCTTCTAACAATTTGCCTAAGTGTCTCATATCTAAAGAAGAAGAAGGATGGTTGTGGCACCGGAGACTTAGGCACATCAACATGAGGAATATTGCAAGAGTGGCAAAGGAGGAGTTGGTGAAGGGGCTCCCCATGATCAAGTATTAGAAGACCAAGATGTGTGATGCATGCCAAGAGGGTAAACAATCAAAATCATCACATAAAGGTAAAACCTTAACTAGCACTACCTTGCCTTTAGAATTATTACATATGGATCTTTTTGATTGCCATAGCACTCCTTCACTAGTAGGGAGTAAGTATTGTTTAGTTATTGTAGATGATTTTTCTAGATTTACTTGAGTGTTCTTCATGAAACATAAGGATGATACCTTAGAGATTTTTATAGGGTTTAGTAAGAGGGTTGAAAATGAGAAACACCTCAAAATCAACCGCATTAGGAGTGACCATGGTGGGGAGTTTGAAAACTCAAACTTCTCACAATTTTGTCTAAAAAATGTGTACAAGCATGAATTTTCATGCCCAAGAACCCCACAACAAAATGGGATAGTAGAGAGGAAAAATAGAGCCCTACAAGAAGCAGCTAGGACTATGTTTAATGCATATTCTTTACTTAGCTATATTTGGGCCCAAGCGGTAAATACCGCTTGTTACATTCAAAATCGGGTTCTAATTCATAGGTTTTTAGGTAAAACTCTATTTGAGTTGTGGAATGGGAGAATTCCACAAGTTCATTACTTTAGAGTCTTTGGATGTAAAGTTTACATCCTAAACATCAAGGATGACCTAAGGAAGTTTGAATCTAAAGCGGATGAGGGGATTTTGGTTGGTTACTCATCCACTAGTAGGGGGTATAGAGTGTACAATAAAAGAACCAAGGTAATTGAGGAATCTTCAAATGTTGATTTTGATGAATCTACAAATACTTACCCTAGGAAAGCCTCAATTGATAAGGACATAGATGAAAGTCAACCACTTTCCCATGGAATCCAAGACTTACATTTGGAGGGCAATGATCAAGGGGGAGAGAGAAGTACACTAGAGGATGAGGATCATGTAGTCAATGAACCCATAATCTCTAGGCCCTTAAGACATCACCAAGATCATCCAATTGACCAAATAGTCGGTAATGTCACTCAAGGGGTAAGGACTATGTCATACTTTAGGGAACAAAGTAGTCAAATTGCTTTGATTTCCCAATTAGAACCTAAATCTATTGATGAGGCATTAGGTGATGTGGATTGGGTACTAGCTATGCAAGAGGAGTTAAATCAATTTGAAAGGAGTGAAGTATGGAGTTGGTTCCTAGACCAAATGATTGCACCATTGTCACCACGAGATGGGTCTTTAGGAACAAGCTAGATGATCAAGGCAAAATTACTAGGAATAAGGCTAGATTAGTAGCTAGGGGGTTTAATCAAGTAGAGGGTCTTGACTATGATGAGTCATATGCCTCCGTAGCAAGGTTAGAGTCCATTTGGATTTTACTAGCCTATGCCGCTCACATGGGTTTCACATTTCACCAAATGGATGTGAAGTCGGCTTTCCTTAGTGGGATCATTAAGGAAGAGGTGTATGTAGAACAACCCCACGGGATTGAAAACCCAAACTACCCTAGACATGTCTACAAATTAAGAAAATCCTTGTATGGATTGAAACAAGCTCCCCGGGCTTAGTATGAAAGACTTTCTTCATTCTTAGTATCCAAGGGCTTTATGAGAGGAACAATTGACCCAACTTTGTTCCTAAAATCTAAGGATAAGGACATATCTATGGCCCAAGTTTATGTAGATGATATTGTTGGGACCGGGTGTATGTTGACATGGATACGGGTTCGTAATTTTAAAGTTTAATTACGTGCAGTGGATGGTTTAGCATAAATAATTTCTTAAATTATTTTAACCACGTATCTAGCATGCAACCTTAAGTTGTGGAGACATGATCATAAATTAAAATTTTACAGAAAAGTAAACTAATTTACTTAGTACCTCGCATAACTCGAAGAAAGGGACGAGATCCAACCGTAGCGTCCCTTGGAAGCTCCGCCTCTATTCGCGTCCACGCCGAGTTCTCTTCGGGATGACTTCGCAAAGCCACGAGTTTCATGCCGACAAGAACTACTAGATTCTCCAAAGGCACGACAAGAATATCAAGAGAGGGAGATGGAAGACTAACCACCAAGTAACGGAATCAAGATCCGGGGAAAGGAAGGAGTTGCGAGCCGCTTCTTCTTCTTCTTTGGCACCTTCTTGGTGGAGGAGGCTCACAGCAACCCTAGGAGGTGCGCCGGCCCTAGAGGAGGGAGAGGGAGAGAAGGAGAGAGAGAGAGAGCTTGCTTCTTTATCTCTTGATTGGAATTCAAGCCTTGCCTTGGTTCCTTTATATAGTAGCCTCTCCATTGCCAAGTCTCCCCTTTAACGGAATAAATTTTCATAAGAAATTTATCTTATAAATTTTCCTATGAATTATTCCGTTATTCCTTGTTTTATTATAACTAAATTTATAATAAAACAAACACATCTCCCCTTTTATTATGGAATAAATTTTCACAAGAAATTTATTATATAAATTTTTCTTATCATGGAAAAATCAATTCATAATTGATTTTATAAAATAAAATAAACCAATCCAAGGTTTATTTTAATTTCAATGAAAATAAATCTCTTTATATAAATTTCTTTATATGAATTTCTTTATATAAATCTCTTTATATAAATTTATTTATCCATAATTTTATAAAACAAATCGCGCTTGATTTATTTTATAATTCAAACCAAATAAATTGGTTTCCCTCCTTGTTGTGGCCGGGCAAACCAAAGAGGGTGGGGACCCTCTTTGGCCGGCCAAACCAAGCCGCCTTGTCGCGAATTAAACTCATTTAATTCGTCCAATAAGCCTTCAAAAGACTTAGCCATTTTAAGCTTCCGAAGCGCCTCTGATTAATTCAGATTCGACTTATTTCTCTTGATCGAAAAAATTAATTTTCAACTCGTTTTAAATCCCTCGGATTACTCGTAGTGCGTGTGACTAAATAGGCTTTCGATTTATGTTGGCCGTCTATAATCAACCAATTATAGAACGATCATGAGTGGCACCTAGTAGTACATCATGACCCCCAATTAATCGAAAGATCAACGGTTGACCTCAGAAATAATTCTGAAACCCTTCAGCAGCTATAATGAGTTGTGCCTCATTCCCTTCACCATCTTATACCCACTTGGTTCAGGACACGGTCTTTATGTGTCAGACCCCACTAGGCTGACTACGTCACACCTAGCCCAAGTAATGTCTTTCTCGTCCAACGGATTCTAATTACTCTCATGTTTCCTAGAGATTCATACTCGGAACATGTTATGCTCTGGCCAGAGGCTTCGAGTAACAATCCGACAATAGGCCTTGGGTATACATCTCCTCGCAAGGAGTGGTGAATCCTTTGTAGGATGTTCAAACTTCTTCAAGCACTTCGGCTTATACGCAATCATCCTGGGTCCACACCTCCTTAGAGATGCTTGCTTAAGATGTCAAAGTATAAGTCTCCGTGACCAAGATGACTTGAACACCGCAAGTCAAAGGAACATCGCACTTAAGCTGCAGTAAGAACTTCATTGACATATCTACATGTAGATTCCCATATGAAGTTTTACAGCCAGTCACTCCAATGAACTAGTTCCCTTAACTAGCATCCATGTTTATCTCCGGACATCCCAATGTCACCAGCCAGTGAGAATCAGCTGATTAGAGAATAACCCATGCTAGTCTCAACAGAATTGATAGTGTCCGTATTTATCAATTCATCGACTAGGGACAATTTCAATACTTCACAATTGCACATGTAGAGATAATCACTAGGTGTGAATTCATCACAAATTCTCTCATGCTGTGAATTGTATTGCGGACATTCAGTAAATGAGTTCAAGATCTCAATCAAATACATGAACATGTATACTCAAATAGTGAATATTCATTTATTAAAGTAAATGATTACAATCATAAGGCGATTGCCTTAGGAAACTTCTCTCATATTTCTAACAAACTCCCACTTGGCCTAATGCCAATCGCTACGGTATCCAATACCACAGGCTCTAACATGACCCTCAAACTTGCTTTGAGGCAAGGCCTTAGTTAAAGGATCCACTAAATTCCTTTCAGTGGGTATTTTCTCAATTTGTATGTCATTCCTACTTATAATCTCTCTGATTAGATGATAGCGGCGAAGCACGTGTTTGGATCGCTGATGAGATCTTGGTTGCTTTGCTTGTGCAATAGCTCCATTGTTGTCGCAGTAAACCGGTATTGCTTCATCAATAGTTGGAACCACACCAAGTTCTGAGACAAACTTCTTGATCCAGACTGCTTCTTTTGCTGCTTCCAAAGCCGCGATATATTCCGCTTCCGTGGTAGAATCCGCTACAGTGTCTTGCTTGGAACTTTTCCAACTTATTGCGCCTCCATTCAAAGTAAATACGTATCCAGTCTGAGATTTGGAGTCATCCTTATCTGTCTGGAAACTGGCATCTGTATACCCACGTATTACCATATCTCCTTCTCCATATATTAGGTGTTAGTGAATGAGAGAAGTGTCCTAAGGCAATCGCCTTATGATTGTAAACATTTATTTTAATAAATGAAAATTCACTATTTGAGTATACATGTTTGTGTATTTGATTGGGATCTTAAACTCATCTACTGAATGTCCGCAATACAATTCACAGCATAAGAGAATTTGTGATGAGATCACAACTAGTGATTATCTCTACATGTGCAATTGTGAAGTATTGAAAATATCCCTAGTCGATGAATTGATAAAAACGGACACTGTCAATTCTGTTGAGACTAGTATGGGTTATTCTCTAATCAGTTGATTCTCACTGGCTGGTGACATTGGGATGTCCGGAGATAAACATGCATGCTAGTTAAGGGAACTAGTTCATTGGAGTGACTAGCTGTAAAACTTCATATGGTAATCTATATAGATATGTCAGTGAAGTTCTTACTGCAGCTTAAGTGCGATGTTCCTTTGACTTGCGGTGTTCAAGTCATCTTGGTCATGGAGACTTATACTTTAACATCTTAAGCAAGCATCTCCAAGGAGGTGTGGACCCAGGATGATTGGGTATAAGCCGAAGTGCCCGAAGATGTTTGAACAGCCTACAAAGGATTCACCACTCCTTGCGAGGAGATGTATACCCAGGCCTATCGTCGGATTGTTACTCAAAGCCTATGGCCAGAGCATGTCATGTTTAGAGTATGAGTCTCTTAAATACATGAGAGTAATTAGAAATCCAAAGGACGAGAAAGACACTACTTGGGCTAGGTGTGACGTAGTCAGCCTAGTGGGGACTGACACACACAGACCATGTCCTGAACCAAGTGGGTATAAGATGGTGAAGGGAATAGGGCACGATTCATTAGAGCTGCTGAAGGGTTTTAGAATCACTTCTGAGGTCAACCGTTGATCTTTCGATTAATTGGGGGTCATGATGTACTACTAGGTGCCACTCATGATCGTTCTATAATTGGTTGATTATAGACGACCAACATAAATCGAAAGCATATTTAGTCACACGCACTACGAGTAATCCGAGGGATTTAAAACGAGTTGAAAATTGGATTTTCCGATCAAGAGAAATAAGTCGAATCTGAGTTAATCAGAGGCGCAACAGAAGCTTAAAATGGCTAAGTCTTTTGAAGGCTTATTGGGCGAATTAAATGAGTTTAATTCGCGATGGTTCGGCTCGGTTTGGCCGGCCAAAGAGGGTGCCCACCCTCTTTGGTTTGGCCGGCCACCACTTGGGGAGAAAACTAATTTATTTGGTTTAATTAATAAAATAAATCTAGCTCGATTTGTTTTATAAATTATGGATAAATAAATTTGTATAAAGAAATTTATATAAATAAATTTATAGAAATTTATTCTTTTTATGAAGATTAAACTGATTAATGGAATGATTTATTTTAATTTTATAAAATCAATTATGAATTGATTTTTCCATAATAAGAAAATTTATAAATTTCTTGAAAAATTTATTCCATAATAAAAGGAGAGATGCATTTATTTTATTATAAAGTTAGTTATACTAAAACTTGACATAAACGGAATAATTCATAAGAAAATTTATAGGATAAATTTCTTATGAAAATTCCGTTAAGAGGGAGACTTGGCAAGGGAGATGCTACTATATAAAGGAACCAAAGGCAAGCCTTTAATTCCTAATAGATTGATCAAGAGATTAACTCTCTCCCTCTCTCTCTCTAACTCTCTCTCTCTAGGGCCGGCACCCTTTCTCTCTCTAGGGCCGGCTCTCTCTCCTCCCCTAGGGCCGGCGCAAGCACCTAGGGTGCCCGTGAGTTTCCTCCACCAAGTTCGTGCCGAAGAAGAAGAAGAAGCGGATCGCGACTCCTTCCTTCCTTTCCCGGAATTTTGATTCCGTTACTTGGTGGTTAATTTCCATCCTTCTCTCTAGATTTTCTAGTTGTGTCTTTGGAGAATCTAGTAGTTCTCATCGACACAAAACTCGTGGCTTTGCGAAGTCATCCCGAAGAGAACTCGGCGTGGACGCGAATAGAGGTGGAGCTTCCAAGGGACGCTACGGTTGGATCTCGTCCCTTACTTCGAGTTACGCGAGGTACTAAGTAAATTAGTTTACTTTTCCGCAAAGTTTTAATTTATGATCATGTCCACACATCATAAGGTTGCATGCTAGATACGTGATTAAAATAATTTGAGAAATTATTTTATGCTAATTCTTCCGCTGCACGTAAAAATTTAAAATTTTACGAACCCGTATCCTTGTCAACATGCACCCGGTCCCAACATTAGGAACACATCCTTAGTTCTTCTTAAGTACTTAAGGATTGTTTTGACAGACGCCCAATGATCCATTCCTAGATCAGACTGGTATCTGCTCGTGACGCTCAGAGCATATGATACATCGGGCCTAGTACATAACATAGCATACATGATAGATCCTATCGCGGATGCATAAGGAATCTTATTCATACAAATCCTCTCGTCTTCTGTGCGCGGACACATAGACTTTGAAAGGTTGATCCCATGCCTGATGGGAAGGTAACCTTTCCTGGATTCCGACATGCTAAACCTTTTTAGCACTCGGTCTATATATGTAGACTGCGAAAGACCAAGCAACCGTTTTGATCTATCTCTATAGATTCTAATCCCAAGGATATAGGTTGCTTCTCCCAGGTCTTTCATGGAGAAAGTTTTGGACAACCAAATTTTAACTGATTGTAAGACTGATATATCGTTTCCTATAAGTAATATGTCATCGACATATAGCACTAGGAATACGACTGCACTCCCACTAACCTTCTTGTACACACAGGGTTCGTCAGGATTTTGTGAGAAATTAAACTCTTTGATTGTCTCATCAAAACGGATGTTCCAGCTCCTGGATGCTTGCTTCAGTCCATATATGGATCGTCGAAGCTTGCATATTTTGGTTTTATCAACCGATGTGAAACCTTCAGGTTGTATCATGTATACATCCTCAAGCAGGTTTCCATTAAGGAAAGCTGTTTTCACATCCATTTGCCATATCTCATAATCATGATGAGCTGCTATGGCCAGGAGCATCCGAATGGATTTAAGCATAGCTACTGGCGAATAGGTTTCGTCATAATCAATTCCTTGTTTCTGACGATATCCTTTTGCCACTAATCTAGCCTTAAAGGTAACTACATTACCTTCCATGTCGGTTTTCTTCTTGAAAACCCACTTGCACCCTATGGGCTTAATCCCTTCAGGTGGGTTAACCAAGTCCCATACTTGATTTTCGTACATGGAATCCATTTCCGACTTCATGGCTTCAAGCCATTTGTCCCTTTCTGAACTTTTCAGAACATCTTCATAACTGATAGGTTCGTCATCGCTTATGAGTAACACGTCGTTCGATTCACTTATGAGAAATCCGTATCTCTCTGGAATATTGCGTGTCCTATCAGACCTACGAAGAGGTGGTGTTGTTTTAGGTTCAACTGATAGCTCATCACTATGAGTTATCGGTTGTGGGTCTAGACTAGGTGTCTCTGTAATGTCTATTGGAGTTTCTTGAACTTCATCAAGTTCAATGCCACTCCCACTGTTTTCTTGTAAAAGAAATTCTTTTTCCAGAAATACAGCATGCCTTGAAACAAACACCTTTTGCTCCAAGGGATGATAGAATTGGTAACCCTTCGTTTCCTTAGGGTATCCAATAAATAGACATTTATCAGACTTAGCATCCAATTTGTCTGATACAGTCCGCTTCACATAAGCAGGACAACCCCATATCTTAAGGTGAGTTAAGTGAGGTTTCTTACTATTCCATATCTCATATGGAGTAGTAGAGACTACCTTGGTCGGGACTCTGTTTAGCAAGTAAACAGCTGTCTTAAGTGCATAGCCCCAAAAGGATTTTGGAAGAGTTGCATGGTTCATCATGGATCTAACCATGTCCATCAAGGTTCGGTTACGCCTTTCAGATACACCATTATGCTGTGGTGTATACGGCGGAGTCCATTGAGACAATATCCCATTGTCCCTAAGATAATCTTGAAACTCTTGACTCAAGTATTCACCACCCCGATCGGATCGAAGTATCTTAATACTTTTGCCAAGCTGTTTCTCTACTTCATTTCTGAATTCTTTGAATTTCTCAAAAGCTTCAGATTTGTGTTTCATCAAGAACACATACCCGAATCGTGAGTGATCATCGATAAAGGTGATGAAGTAGCTATAGCCTCCTTGTGCAAGAGTTGACATTGGTCCACATACATCAGTATGTATTAGACCAAGCAATTCTCCCACTGGATTACCTTTTCCGGAAAAGGGTAATTTGGTCATCTTGCCTTTTAAGCATGATTCGCATGTATCAAATGAACCGGGTTCAAATGATTCCAGAATTCCACATCGGTGTAATTCGGTCATGCGTTTCTTACTTACATGGCCAAGACGACAATGCCATGTGTAGGAGTCTATTCGATTATCTATTCGAGCACGTTTGTTGCTGACTTCGATATTGAAAACGTCACCGGATAAATCTAACGTGTAGATACCATTGCACAAAGTTCCGGTCCCATAAAGAACGCCATTTAAAGTTATGTAACAACAATTGTTACTAAAAGTTAAATGATAACCCTTTTCATTCAAACATGAAATAGATACAATGTTCTTTATTAACGAAGGAACAAAATAACAATTATCCAATTCTAAGACACGTCCAGTAGGGAGCTTTAGCAAATATGTTCCGATGGCAACAGCAGCAATCTTTGCTCCATTTCCAACTCGCAGATTCGTTTCTCCCTTGACGAGTCTTCTTCTATTCCTTAGCCCCTGTATGTCATTACATATATGTGAGCTACACCCAGTATCAAGTACCCAGGTATCTGAGGAAATAGAGTGACATTCAATAACGAAGATACCTGAAGAGGATGGGGCATCGGATGCCTTCTTCTTCAAAGACTCAAGATAAACCTTGCAGTTTCTTCGCCAGTGACCCTCCTTGCCACAATGATGGCAAGTGCCTTTTGGTGTCTTTTCAGTCTTTTTGGCCTTTTTCTTCTTTCCTTTATTCTGTTCTTTGGCCTTCCTCTTAGAACCTTTCTTCGAGGAACCAACTAACAGTACCGTCTTCTGATCCTGCTTTACAGAAGGCTCTATAGTCTTCAGCAGGTTGAGCAACTCAGGAATGGTAGTCTCCAGCTTGTTCATCCGATAGTTCATCACAAATTGTGAATAACTTTTGGGCAAACAATGCAGAATTAAGTCAATACTTAGTTCATGATCCATTGCAAAACCGAGTGTGCTCAGTCGCTCAATGTACCCCAACATCTTTAACACAAACTGTGAGGCAGAAGTGCCTTCCTGCATCTTAGAGGTGAAGAGGAGTCTGGAGACTTCGAACCTTTCGGATCTCGCCTGCTCTTCAAATAACTCATGAAGATGGAAAGATGATGGTATAAAGCATCCATATGCTCATGCTGCTTTTGCAGCTCAGGTACCATAGAGGCTAGCATGATGCAACTCGCAAGTTCA